>JBBCBC010000011.1:30737429-31001859 GCA_037126765.1 Stenogyne calaminthoides
CAAGCAATCAGTAAGTCGGATATCAGTTCGTACTGCTTCACTCGCACTCTGATCAGACTTACTTGATTCTCCACACCTGATCTCACAAAAGATTTTTGAAGTCTATTCACCCTCCCCTCTAGACTTCAACCCTCAGAAAACCCATTCGGGACCTAGAAGTGGTATCAGATCTGTGGTTCTATGGACCACTGGCTTTGAGTATCATCTGTTCTTGAGGAAGAACCATTGTGGTCACTTGAACAGATCTTTGAAAAACCTGTTTTAATACTCGTTTGTTTTCAAAAATCACATTCAGTATGGATAATACTTCAGGTATGTATCATGACCTGCCTAAGTTTTTTGTTGATGAGTATGCTGACTGGACCATACTCATGAACAACCATCTGGGTGCTATAAACAACAGAATGATGGAAGTTCTTGAAAAAGAACCCATCATCATTTACTACATCAACCCATCTGATGAAAATTAGGATACTGATCACCCAGCTGGTGCATGTATTAGAAAGTGTCCTTCGCTGATGGATGCAGAAGAAAGAAAGTTATCCAATCTGGATACTGTAGCCAGACACATCATCATAAAGACGATGGACAAGACAATACGAGAGAAGATCAAATATCTTAAGACTGCCAAGCCGATGTGGGATACTCTTGCTGAAATATGTGAAGGGAATGACCAGATTAAAGACAGTAGATTGCAAGCTGAACTGGTGAAGTTTGAGAAACTAAAGATGTTACCAAATGAAACGATAAATCAACTTGATGGAAGAATCACCACGTCAGTCAACAAGCTTCGAGAATTAGAACGAGAAATGTCTGATAAAGACATCAACTACAAGATCTTGAGGTCCCTGACCAAGAAATGGGACATGAAGGTAACCGTGATAAAAGATTGCCAAGATATTGCAAAGATAAAGCCAAGCAAGCTGTTCCTGAGCCTAAAATCCCATGAGTTTGACCTGACTAAAAGAGGTCAAGAAGAAGAAGACGAGTCACCTGCTGTAGACCTGCCACATCAAAAGTTGTTGTATTCAAGGCAGCTAACAGCAGTTTGAGGTCTACTGAACTAATGGAAAACATAATAAGTCAAGCTGAACAGATTGCTTTGTTGACCAAAAAATTAGAAAGATCAAATGTACAATTGGGAAAGTATCGGAAATTCTATAGAGACTATCAGAATAGCAGAGGAAGAGATAGGAGATCTACTGACAAATCACAGGAAAGGAATCGTTCTGATGATAGAAGAGATGATCATAGAGATGACCGCAGAGAAGATAAGAGAGATGACCATTCTGATGATAGAATGGACGATCGAAGAGATGATCGCAAAGGAGACAGACGAGGGGACAAATCGGAAAGAAGAAGTTCTGATTACAAGCAAGGTGGAAAGTCACCTAACATAAATTATCAAAGAAATGATTCACCTAACAGGAGACGATCTGGAGAATCTGGAACATGCTTCAACTGCCAAAAACCAGGTCACTACAGCACAGACTGCCCCGACCTAACTCCTAAAGAGAGAGAAGAGAAGCGGAACAGAAGAGATCAACCATACAGAGAAAGAAAATATATGATAGCAGACACGTCTGGTATTGATGACTCTTACCTGCCATCAGATGACTCTGGATACTAATCTGTTGAAGATTTGTGTCTGATAACCAACACTGACGAGAACGACGATCTAAATTTCTCATCTGATGATGACATCTGTCTGATGGCCATAGAAACTGGAGGAGGTGTACAAGTAACTATCTGGTAAATAGATAGTGGATGCTCAAGACACATGACTGGAAGTCAACATCTCCTCAGCAATTACATTGAGAAACCAGGCCCACGAGTTCTCTTTGGTGACGACAACTTTGGTTTTACCAGAGGAGTTGGAACCTTAGTGAATGATGATGTACAGGTTACAGGTGTTTCGTATGTTGATGGCTTAAGGCACAACCTATTATCTGTATCACAATTCTGTGACAACGGTTTTTGTGTTGAGTTCTCGACAGATAAATGCACTATCAGAAATCGAGTTACTCAGCAGATCCTGCTAACTGGCTCAAGAAAGGGGATCATCTACACTGCAGATTGGGACAGTAGTCCAAGAAATGCATGCTTGATCGTTAAGAGTACCAAAAGCGCCAGTTGGCTCTGGCACAAGAGAATGAGTCATATGAACTTTAAGACTCTTAACAAAATAGCAAGGATGTCCTTGGTTGAAGGTCTTCCAAATGAAGTTTTCTCTGAGGATCAAACATGTGCCGCATGTCAAAAGGGAAAGCAAGTCAAGGCTTCATTCAAAGGGATTCCTTCTCCTCCATCCAACAGAGTATTGCAACTACTCCACATGAATTTATTTGGACCATTTACGCCTCTTAGTTTCAGTGGATGCAAATACACTCTGGTAATTGTGGATGATTATTCCAAGTTGATCTGAACAAAGCTACCTGAACTTCTCAAGAAGATTCAGAATGAAAAGGGTCTCAGCATAATAAAAATCAGATCAGATAAAGGTACAGAATTCTTGAACAAGTTTATATCTGATTTTTGCTCTGAGTTTGGTATACAGCATGAGACATCGGCTACCAGAACACCACAACAAAATGGCGTAGCAGAAAGGAGAAACAGAACACTCAAAGAAGTTGCTCGCACCATGTTAGCTGAACATGCAACACCAAATCGTTTCTGGGAAGAAGCAATCAACACTGCATGTCATACCCATAACAGATGTTCTCTGACTAAGATTCACTTCAAAACACCTTATGAACTGTGGAAGGGCATAAAACCTCGAGTTTCCTACTTTCATGTGTTTGGGTGCAAGTGTTTCATTCACAACAATGGGAAGAATCAGTTGAGAACATTTGATGCTAAGTCAGATGAGGGTATATTCTTAGGATATTCCTCAACCAGCAAAACATTTAGGGTTTTTAACAAACGAACCCTAGTTTTGAAAGAAACACCTTATGTGGTCTTTGATGGTCTGATCAGGAGAAATCTGCCGCAGACTAGTCGTACCTGATAGACTGGAAACACTGAAAATGGATCAGTTGAGGCTCAAAGGAAAAGATTCAAAACACATCATTGTGTATCTTCCCAACATTGACCTTGATGATTCACCAGGTCAGTCAGACCCTAAGGTACATACAACTGTAGATGAAGAAGCTGGTACAGCTGAGACAGTAACAACTGAACCATCCAGTTCAGGGGAAACACCTAATAATCAGGCAGATATGCAGTAATTTGAGATGATTCAAACAACTTCTCAAATCTTTCCCTGTCAGGTAAACCGAACTAATGTCCCTATACAAGTTTCTAGTGATTTTATTGCAGATAATGACGATGAAGAAGATCTCCAAAATGAAACTATTCAAGCAAAGAAAATCTGGTTAAGAGATCATCCAACTGATTAAAGTATAGGAGATCCAAGCAATAGGGTTCAGATTAGACATCAGATTGGTGAGAGTGCAATGAACTATTGTTCTCTGTCTCTAAAGGAACCCCTAACCATTGAAGAAGCACTTCAAGATGAAAACTGGATTCTAGCCATGCAAGAAGAACTTGAGCAATTTGAGAGAAATCAAGTTTGGGAACTTGTAGACAGACCAACTCACCAAAGTGTTATTGGAACTAGATGGGTCTTCAAGAACAAGAAAGATGACCACTGTTGGGAAATATGTAATTTAGTTTTGATGGAAGTTCCAAAATAGGTTGTAATAGGACCAGTCAGACCTGTTAGCTGACTGATGACTTAGATTCAGAATAAGATGACCAGGTGAAATGTATAGATAGCTGATGTAAAAGATAGGTCACATATTCAGGGAGAACTCAGTATGTATAGGTCAGGTCGAAGTATCAGATGACCTAGAGAAGGTCAGAAGATCTGAAGACTAAGTGCAAATCAGAAGATATGAAGTCAGAAGATCAGGTGAAGACAAGAAGACACTGAAGACTCAGAAGAACCTGAAGACTCAGATGAACCTGAAGACTCAGATAACACTGAAGACTCAGATAACACTGAAGACTCAGATGAACCTGAAGACTCAGATAAACCTGAAGACTCAGCATCAAACCTGAAGACTCAGTACGACTGAATACACTGAGGCTCAGAGACACCTGAAGATCAAAAGACCTAAAGACCTACTTTCAGCAGAGTCTGCATATTGAAGCTAAGACAATGTGCAACCAAAGACTCAACATGGTAGACTGATCAGTTACTTGATCAAGTCAGCTCACACCTGGTGACAATCAAAAAGATACACCAGACAAGATGAATCCTCTCCAAAACGAATATCAATCGTCTAACGGGCAAATTTCTGAAGTGCCGCCTCACGAAGCCAAGGATAAAGTGACACGTGCACAAAAAGAGCTGACAATACGGGATACGACGCTGCAGACAAAAATGGCGTTAATCATGCTTCAACTGCGAGAAACCAGGTCACTACAGCACCGACTGCCCTGACCTGACTCCCAGGGAAAGAGAAGAGAAACGGAACAAAAGAGAGCAACGCCTCAGAGATAGGAAAGCCCTGGTAGCTGACACATCTGGAATTGATGATTCCTATCTGCCTTCTGAGGACTCTGGGTACTCATCTGTAGAAGACTTCTGTCTGATAAGCAGTGCTGTTGACTTCCACGAGCATGAAGATCTCATATTCTCTTCAGATGACGATGAAGTCTACCTAATGGCCAAGGAGGACCAATCTGAGGTAACCTCCAAACCTTCTGCTTTTTCAAATTCCACACCTGCTATTATTAGCACACCTGCTGGAGAGATTGACTTGCAGCTCTGCTCTGAGCAATTGCTTGATGATCTCTCTGAAGCAGTAGACACTTATACAATAGTGGAAGCTGAAAATGACAAGCTAAGGATCAGAAATAATCAGCTCATTAAAGAGAACGCTCTCAGTAAAGCTACTGAAATAAAATCTGCTAAAACTGCTCAGAAGGTAACTGAGGAACTTAACGTTCTGAAGGTTAAATCTTCTGATCAGGAGAAACAGATCAAAGATCAGCTAGCAATCAACAAACAGCAAGCTGATGATTTCAAAATCCTTCAAGTTAAATTTGATGAGCTATTCCGACTACATGAGAGTCTTAAATCTACTGAGGATAGTCTACGGAAGAAAATAGAGGTTTTCACAAAATCATCTAAAACCGTTCAAGAAATGAACACCTATTTTCGAACAACGACTAACAAGAAGGGAATTGGGTATGAGAACCCTTCTACTTCCTCAAAAGCCCCGTTTGATTCACTTCAGAAGGGTGTAATCAACGAGTCTCTGACAAAGATACACTAAAAGCTAAAATTGTAGCAGAACGGAGAAATAGAACTCTCAAGGAAGCTGGTCGCACTATGTTAGCTGAACATGCCACACCAAGCCGTTTCTGGGCAGAAGCAATAAACACAGCATGTCATACTCAGAACAGATGTTCTCTGACTAAGACTCACTTCAAAACACCTTTTGAACTGTGGAAAGACAGAAAACCTCGTGTTTCATACTTCCATGTTTTTGGGTGCAAATGTTTCATTCACAACAATGGGAAAAGTCAGTTAAAGACTTTTGAGGCCAAGTCAGATGAGGGTATATTCTTAGGATATTCCTCATCCAGCAATGCTTTCAGAGTTTACAACAAACGAACTATAGTTGTGGAAGAAACACCCCATGTGGTCTTTGATGAGACATCCTCTGAACAAGAGAAAGATGCCCCAGAACAAGCCATACCAGATCAACCGTTACCTGACACGCAGAAAATGGATCAGCTAAGCATCAAGGAGAAAGAAGCTGAACATGTAAAAGTGTACATCCCAGAACTTGATCTTGCAGATTCAACAGTGAAGAAGATGTTACAGATGAGACAATATCAACTGAACCATCTGGTTCAGGGGGAACTTCTGAAGTTCCTATGAACAGACTTCAGCACATGATGAGTCCAACATCAGCTGAGACATGTTCTTATCAAGTGGATCATAATCCTGTACCACTCCCAATCACTAGTAATGAACTATCAAATATGGATGATGTTCTCCAAACAGACGCACATCAGAACAGAAGTACCTGGATTACCAGTCATCCAACTGATCAGATTATCGGAGACCCATCTCATAGAGTCAAAACTAGACATCAGATTGGTGAAAGTGCCATATACTGTTGTTATCTGTCTATGAAGGAACCAACTACAGTAGAGGAAGTTGTACAAGACGCAAGCTGGATTCTAGCCATGCAGGAGGAGCTGGAACAGTTCGAGAGAAATCAAGTTTGGGAATTGGTGGACAGACCAACTCATTAAGACGTAATTGGCACAAAGTGGGTATTCAAGAACAAGAGAGACGAGAAAAATGTCATAACCAGGAATAAGGCAAGACTTGTTGCCAAGGGGTATTCACAATCAGAAGGAATAGATTATGATGAGACCTTTGCGCCAGTCGCTCGCCTAGAAGCCATTCGGCTGTTTCTGGCATATGCTTCCCACAGAGGGTTCACTGTGTATCAGATGGATGTAAAGAGTGCATTCTTAAACGGGGTACTAGCAGAGGAATTTTATGTCAAACAACCTCCATGTTTTGAAAAAGGCAACCGAGTGTACCGTTTAAGGAAAGCTCTTTACGGCCTGAAACAAGCTCCTCGAGCTTGGTATGATACACTCTCTCAGTTCTTGACAGACAGCGGGTTCACTAAAGGAACAGTGGACAAAACCTTATTCAGAATAGAAGATTGAGAAGATATTCTTATGGTTCAGATCTACGTGGGCGACATTATCTTCAGATCTCCTAACAAAAGGTTATGTGAGAAGTTCAGCAAGTTGATGCAAGGGAAATTCGAGATGTCCATGATGGGTCAGATGAATTACTTTCTGGGATTACAAGTCAAGCAGAGTTCATAAGGGATATTAATTTGCCAGGCGAAGTACACAAGGAATCTACTGGCAAAGTTCGGAGTTCAACACTGCAAGGAAGCCAGAATTCCAATGATGACCGGATTCAAGATGGATCCGCATTTAAGATGGTCGAAAAAACGAATCGGAAGAGCAAGAGCTCTAATTGATATCTACTATACTTGATCGCCAAATAGACGCACATTACTTTTTGGCAAAGGGTGTATGTGCCAGATTTCAAGCAAATCCAATGCAAAGCCACCTAGAAGCAGCTAAGCGGATTCTCAAGTATCTGAAGGGGACTGTAAACCTCGGTTTATTTTACCCATCAGATGACAATCTAGAGCTTAGTGGGTATTCTGATCCAGACTACAGAGGTTGCGAGAATCGATGGAAGTCAACCTCGTGTTCATGTCGGGCCAGGAAATAAACTGATCTCTTGGTTTTCAAAGAAGCAGACATCAGTTCATGACATCTACTACTGAAGCAGAATATATGGCTGCAGGAAGCTGTTGTTCCCAACTGCTCTGGCTAAGTCAGCAGCTGAGGGATTACAACATCGTAGCTAAGAACGTACCTATATTCTCGCGACAAATAATAAGTGTTATTGCAATCACTCGTAATCTCGTTTCTACATACAAGATGCAAGCATGTGGATGTCAGACACTATTTTATCAGAGATCATGTTGAAAAGAAGAATATCAGGATGGAAAAGATCCATACTGACAAGCAGGAAGCTGATATCTTAACCAAGCCACTAGCTGAGATCAGATTCAGAGAGTTATGCAACGAGCTAGGGCTTCTAGATCTTGGAGAAAATGCACCAGATATGGCTGAAGGATTGATCTCCAGATATAGTTGGTTAAAAGACTAACCAAGGTTAAGTGGAATCAGTTGAGTTAGGAATCTCAACTGATCAGACGACCAGACGAGGAGCCAATCTGAAGTTCAGATAGGAGCAGATCAGAAAGTCAGAGAGGTAGCCGATCTGAAGTTCAGACAAAGGGCCGATCAGTTCAAGATATATCAGATTAAGGGGGAACTGATCAGATTGGAAGATTACTTTATAAGCCGATTAAAGCTGCAGTCAACAAGCAAATCAAGAGTAAAGCTACAGATCGTATAAGTCAGAAGAAAACAACACAGCAATGGAATAACAGAGTATTTCATTGATAAAGACCCGAAGGTCATATTTACAAGTTACATGTGATATCAAAAGATTACAAATGCTACATCTATCTTCAAGTGGTATTACAAGTACAAGAAGACCCGAAGGTCGATACATAAACCATCAGCCCTAAGACAACCTTAGGCAGGGAAGGAGAGAGAGAGATTTTGAGAGCTGATGCTCACAGACTCTCCAACCCAGGGGGCAGCAGAGAAGCTTCTAGAATCCTAAAAGCCGCTCTTAGAATCTTGGAGTGAGAAGCGAGAGCGAGCGTTGAAGGATCTTTAAGCTAGGAGCCCTTAGACCTAAAATCAATGGGCTCTTCAGCTGTTAAATGGGACACAGTGCCACAGGTTTGGTCACAAAGACCATATGACCATGAGTGTCGCATGCAAATATTGAGTTTGAAACACTATTGTGCATGTCAAACTCATGTTTTGTTTCAAACTAAGTCTGTTGATGCTAATACTGTCATCTCGATAGGCGCACAAGGTGCATACGGTTAGGAGAAGTGCCTTCTCATTTGCCTTAGCAGATCCGCCTCCATGGTGGTAAAGAAGATTAGCATTGATCGTATGTGAAATCTTAGATGACGACGAAAGAAGTGTGAAGGAACACACAGGGTTGATCTGAGAATTTGTTTTCATTGGAAAAGGGCTAAAGGTTCCCACCGGAAGTATCACCGGAAATAAGGAACTCATAGGCAAAGCATGAAGGATATGCTAAAGAAGATGAAATGGTTTATGATTGTGTTGTTCGCCTAACACCCCAGGCTATTTATAGAAGGAAATTAGGGGTATAAATGCAAATTTTATCTTCTCAGAAGATCTTAAGAGAAATTTGCATCGACAATGCGTTTGGAACACGCGGTTAATGGTTGGATGAGTTAACGGTGTGATTAAATCACAGCGTATCTATGCCATTATTACAGAATGTCAAATCGCGCCGATTTAGGAATCGAGGCGACTTTTTGACTCCCCGAAGTTAAAGTTTTGGCGGGAGTTGACCTCAGTTAATGCGAGATTATAGAAGAAAACTGAAGGATGAAGTTTTTCAGAAAAGAGATCAGATAAGTGGCGAAGCGTTACATGCGAAGAATCTGATCAGATAAGCGAAGATATTGTTGGCAAATGTATAAGGTAAACATCAGATAAGTCAACAAAGTACTAGATCAGATCACCGTGGTAACTGATTGATTACAATATCAATCAGTCAGATACACTCTCTTATTTATCTATTTCTGAATATCTTTATATGCGTTATTTATTTTAATTGATTTATTTTGCACTATTCATGACGCATGCCCTGCAAAGCTTTTAATGCGGACCTGAAAATGTATTCAAAATGTTTTTATTACAATTTTTTGAGTCCGGAAAATGAGAAGAATATTTTTCTCAACCGTGCGATCAAAATACTTTTTGGCCGACTAATCTCAGCCATCGATTTCAAAACACGGATACTTGAGACCTTTGGAAAGTTGTGCAAAAAGGTTTTCCCTCGTTTTCTACAAAATCAAATATTTTTCTCAGAAAACCGCTTTCCACTACTTCGTCTTCTCAAAATTCTGAAAAGATCACAATTGTTTAAAATTCTCTGAGAATTACCTTCGAAATCATTTGATTCTACACTTCTGTTTTTAAAATCCTTCGAATCAATTACTGGTAATTTCTTGTTTTAAATCATTTGCATGATCTAGAAATTCTCTATGGTACCTAGGTTTACAAGTTGTATTTCTGTAATTTATTTGATCTAAACGCTTATTTGCAACATTGATGCTGAATTTTTTTTAGTTTGGATGAATTTATTGAAATATCTTACTCAAACTAAACATCAATCTGCATATCTTATAGAAATGGCACATCTTGTTTCATGACCGGGACAAGGGAAAAAGTACTGCAATTTTGCATCGATGAAGAAAGACATCATTGATGAAAAGTACGTCGTCTTCAACATCACCTCAGATCCGGAATCGCTGGAAATTCTGGAGTGCTTAAGAGCGTGTGGACTGGAACGATATTGCTCTACTCATCAGAACATCGTTCACACCCATGAAGCCCTGGAGTTTCTTTACAATCTGCTGAGGGATGAAGACAATGATGCTGACCTGATTTCTTCCGTTGGCGGAATGGAAGTCCGAGTGACGAATGACGATCTACAGAGGATATTCGTACTAACTCGAGGAAGCATCAATCTAGAGACCTACACAACTGCTGTAGGAGAAAAGGAGTTTCTTGAAGCCGAGCTGTTGAGACCAACAAACAAGGAGAACACGAGGAACGTCAAAGCCTCCTATCTGAAAAGAAAGTATCGCCTTCTTCTTGAGATCGTTCAGAAGGTGATCATGTGCTCAACTTACAGCCTTGATGCGGTCACTTCATACAAGATAAGTGTAATTGCTGCAATAATCAAGAAGGCTTCAGACATCGATTGGTTGGGTATGGTCAAAGCAAGACTTAGAAAAGACTCCGGGAAGTTCGAGCTGACCCAGAGCAATGAAGTGTGCTTATCTTCGATGTGCTCATTCATACACTCAGATAAGCTGCCACAGAATTATGAATGGAACTAGAATGGAGCGAAGATTTATCAAGCAAAGCACAAAGCCATATTGGGCAAGGATGAGTCCCTGCCTAAACAAGCCGATGAGGATCCGACTCCTTATGTGCCCAAACCCAAGGGAGAAAAGAAAGGAAAAGATAAGGCAACTGCATTGTCTGAAGTGCAGGAAAAGGCCATTCAAGAGAAGGTTAAAGAGGAAGGATCTGGCCAAGAAACCAGATGCTCAGCGGAAACGTCAGAAGAGAGTCTCATCTCCTCTGAAAACTGCTCCATGTTCTGCCCAGCAAGCCAGCAGAACAGAGGATCTGATGCAAGAAAGATCAGACGAAGAGATAGCAGTCCGTTCTGAGCCAACTATCAGAGAAGTACGGGAAGAACAAATGATCACAGCAGAAGGAGAGAAATTCGTCAGAAGGACAGAAGTGGTGCAATCTGAGGAAGAATCACCATCTGATTCTCTGCCTCTAACCAAGATCTTCCAGAGAGCAAGATCGCCAACGCCCACTTCCAAATCACCATCACCCTCTCCTCAGAAATCATCACCTTCACCTTCTCCCCACAAAATCTTCTCTCCCTCACCCTCACCTCTCTGAACAAAATCTCCCACACCACCAATCAATGAACCCGTTCAGGAAACTGAACACCCTCTACACGCTGAAAACGAACCTGAACAACTAACATCCCAATCCCCAATCCAGTCCCAAGAACCTGAGAGAGTCGACGATCATGTGTCCATCTCTCATAATCCTTTCAACACCAGAACATTACTTGCTTCACCTGCTTCAGAGAGCCCCATCATAAGAATAATGAAGCAACAGATCAAAGAGTATTCTAATGACAACTCTGGGATCGGACTTCTTTGTAGACTTAGAGTTGAAATGTCTACACAATGCTGGGATTGAAAGTCCTGTTGAATTAGCATCAGACAATGATATCCACTGGGTGATTCACGAAAGGTTCGGAATTACTGATAACAGGGAGGAAACCATTCAACCTCCTACAGATCATGAGGGAATTGCCGATGAACCAAGAATGGGTGCTGTAGATGAGACCCAATTTGGCAAGGCTTCAACATCTGAACAGACTGCTAAAATGAGCTCTGATACCCTAGATCATCATTCTAAGAAGATTCAGGATGGGATCCAAGCTGCATTTGAAGACAAATTTGCAGCGCTCACAGCAGATCTGATGAAGTGGTTTGAAGAAGAGCAAGCAAAGCTAGTTGATAAGGAACGAAGTCACAGTGCTGGGATGCACAATGCCATCCTTGCTGAAGTAATGCAACTAGTATACCCTCTTGCTGAGAAGCTCAAGCTCCAGTCTGAAAAACTCTCAGTTCAGACAGAGATGCTCAATCAGACACAGGTACTCTTGGAGAGTGTCTGGGCATCCTTGGACAAAACCAACAATCACTTGGATATGGGTTGGAAACATTTTCTAGCTTCTACAGAAAAGGCAAGACAGGAAATCAAAACTGCTCTCAGACGCTTCTACACACCTGCACCTTCTGCCACCTTCCAGATCACTCCTCTTGTTGTCGAGGAACTTAGAGAGGAGATCTCACGGCAATTAACAACTTTGAACCGCAAGATGTCCAACCTCTTTGATGCAACCAAAAAGGGGGAAGGAAAAGAGTCTGAAGGAAAAGAGAATACAGAAAAAGAGACTCAAGAAAAAGAGAAGGAAGAAGAACAGACTCAGACACAGTTGGTAAAATTTTCATCTCTACCAAAAACCACTGTATCTGACTTGCCAGCCACTACATCTACCGATCTCGTTGCTGAAATAAAAGAAACTGTGGAGCAACACAGTAAAGAGATCACTGAGCAGAAAAGTACTCTTTCAGAGATTACTACCAGAGTCGACAAAATTGAAGACTTCTCTTCATCCGTTCAGAAAAGAATGGAATCTGATGATCAGGCCAAGAGCCTTGAACTCGCTAAGAAATTAGTTGAAGAAGAAGAACAAGATGAACCTGAGCAGACTCTGAGGAGGAAGAAAGGCAAAGGCAAGATGATAAAAGCAACTGCGGAAGGTCAGAGACAAGGCCAGACATTCTCCACCAAAAGCCAGATGACTCCTGAACAAGTTCAAGAGCAAACAAGACAGAGAATAAGAGAGGCCGCAATTAAGTAGCAGAAGTTAGCAGAGGCAAAGGGGCTGAACATTGCCTACATCCGAAGGAAGAGGTACAGCAGAGGAGATTGCATGGGAGAAAAATGCCCTTCCAGCACCTGTTAAAGGCATCCTCTGTGCACGATAAGATTTGCTTCCAGAATGGGATCAAATCAGAGGAGAATGGTTATGTGATGTCTACATCATGGAGAAGATTCCAATTCATCAAGATCAGACTGAAAATGATGATGAATTTCGAAACTAGTTAGAAACAAAATATCCAGTCTTCTACCAGACAGTGATGACAGAAGGCAAGATCATGTCACTCATACCAGAAGCTCCACCCTTTGAACTACTCCTTCCACCTTTGCTTCCAGACAACAAGCTAGATCACGTTAAATTCAAGAGCATCTACTATGGACTAGCTGAAAAAGGAGGAATCCATAGAAAATATGAGCTGGACAAGCTAATGTAAAGGATTTACAGGATGTTTGGCATCCCCAAAGAACTGCAAATGTTCAAGTACACCTGAAGAAGACAACTTGGAATCAGATGATAGGTACGCTCTACACTATTCTACAATGCACACACCTATCTGAATAAAACTTTCCATCCCACCGATTCTAAGACATTCATCTCATTGTTTTCTGAGGTATGTACTATTTGCATTATCTACATTACCTTTCATGGTATCTATTTTTCTGATCAAGTTTTGTTAAGTGTTTTGGTTCCATCAAAAAGGGGGAAATTGTTGGGAAATATGTAATTTAGTTTTGATGGAAGTTCCAAAACAGGTTATAATAGGACCAGTCAGACCTGTTAGCTGACTGATGGCTTAGATTCAGAATAAGATGACCAGCTGAAATGTATAGATAGCTGATGTAAAAGATAGGTCACATATTGAGGGAGAACTCAGTATGTATAGGTCAGGTCGAAGTATCAGATGACCCAGAGAAGGTCAGATGATCTGAAGACTAAGCGCAAATCAGAAGATATGAAGTCAGAAGATCAGGTGAAGACAAGAAGACACTGAAGACTCAGAAGAACCTGAAGACTCAGATGAACCTGAAGACTCAGATAAACCTGAAGACTCAGCATCAAACCTGAAGACTCAGTACGACTGAATACACTGAGGCTCAGAGACACCTGAAGACCTACTTTCAGCAGAGTCTGCATATTGAAGCTAAGACAATGTGCAACCAAAGACTCAACATGGTAGACTGATCAGTTACTTGATCAAGTCAGCTCACACCTGGTGACAATCAAAAAGATATACCAGACAAGATGAATTCTCTCCAAAACGAATATCAATCGTCTAACGGGCAAATTTCTGAAGTGCCGCCTCGCGAAGCCAAGGATAAAGTGACACGTGCACAAAAAGAGCTGACAATACGGGATACGACGCTGCAGACAAAAATGGCGCTAATCATGCCGACCACCACGCTAAAAATCGCAGCACGTCACAATCATATCCTACAGCCTACCTAATATAGCCCGAAATTCAAATTGCTCTCCAACGGCTTCTTGATTTCGAGGTCTATAAAATGGGATCGTTCTTCATTTTGAAGAAGAGGTTCAACAAGTGAAAAACGCAAGTAGGTTAAGGTTCCCCTGTGTTAAGGGAAGAGTGGACGTAAACGTCTTGTGTGCATTTACTTGCTTTCTTATCGCTTTACACAAGTCACACAAGTGATTTTAAACTGCATACATATTCTAAAGTTAAAGTTCAGTCTGCACCAAGCAACTGATCTGATCAGTCTAACACTTCAGTCAACTGGTTAAAAACTGACTTAAGAATCTGATTGATAAAACTGGTTTTTCGCACGGGTAAAAACAAGCTTCCGTACCATTCAGTTAAACTGACAGATATCAAACTGATCTGCCCTCAGGCACTCAGTAAGATTGAACATCATTCTAAACTGATACACTAGCACTCTGTTCGGGTAATCTGCAGTTCACACCTGATCCGCACGAACCCCTCCCCTCTAGACTTCCACCCTCACAAAACCCGTTCGAGACCTACAAGCACAATGTGATAACCAGAAATAAGGCAAGACTGGTTTCAAAGGGGTACTCACAATTAGAAGGGATTGATTATGATGAGACCTACACACCTGTTGCTCGCTTAGAAGCCATTCAGCTGTTTCTAGCTTATGCTGCTCAATTGGGATTCATTGTGTATCAGATAGACGTAAAAAGTGCATTTTTAAATGGAATACTGGCTGAAGAGGTGTATGTTGAACAACCTCCTTGCTTTGAAATGAATAGTCAGGTATACCGTTTAAAGAAGGCTCTTTATGGCCTGGATCAGGCTCCCAGAGCTTGGTATGATACACTATCCCAATTCTTGGAAGAAAATGGTTTCGCAAAGGGACTGATTGATAGGACCTTATTCAGAGTAGAAGATGGTGATGATATTCTAATGGTTCAGATCTATGTGGACGATATAATCTTCGGATCTCCCAACAAGAACTTATGTGATAAGTTTAGCAAACTGATGCAAGGGAAATTCGAGATGTCCATGATGGGTCAGATGAACTACTCTCTAGGTCTTTAAGTTGAACAAGCTCATACTGGGATCTTCATCTGTCAGGCCAAGTATACAAGGTATATTTTGGCTAAGTATGGAATCCAGAATTGCAAAGCTGCAAAGATTCCAATGATGACAGCCTTCAGAATGGATCCAGATGAGAGTGGTCAAAAAACTAATCATAAGGAGTATAGGGCTTTGATTGGATCTTTATTATACCTTACTCCCAGTTTCTTAAGTATCTGAAGGGAACTAAGCAGATTCTTAAGTATCTGAAGGGAACTGTAAACAATGATTTATGGTACCCTGCAGATGATAATCTACAGCTTACTGGGCACTCTAATTCTAATTATGATGGTTGTAGGATAGGCAGAAAATCAACCTCAGGTACATGTCAGTAGCTGAGGGATTATAACACTATAGCTATGAATGTGCCTATCTTCTGTGACGGTAATAGTGCGATTACAATCACACAGAACCCAGTTCTACATACTAGATGCAAGCATGTGGACATCAGACATCACTTTATTAGAGACCATGTAGAAAAGAAGAACATCAGAATGGAAAAGATTCATACTGATAAGCAGAAAGTTGATATTTTAACCAAGCCTTTAGCTGAAGTCAAATTCAGAGAACTATGCAATGAGCTTGGGCTTCTGGATCTTGGATAAGATCCACCAGAATACTTCGGTGGCTTAATCTTCAATACCAGTTGGTTATGTACCGATCAGTTGGTTATTGAAGAAGGGAACTTCAACTTATTGGAGGGATCGATTGAAGAAGGAACTTCAACTTATTGGAAGGGGATCATTTAGATCGTAATCGATCGGGATAAAAACATTATCACCAAAAATTTGCTTCAATCGACATTAGGGTTTTTAGATCAAAAGGAAACTGATCTAAGGGATAAAACATTGTTGGGAAAATTTGCTAAGGTTTAGGCTACACAAAGAAGATCGATGGGGAAAATGAGAAGTCGAGATTTTATCAAGTTCTAACCGATTGGTTACGATATCAATTGTCGATCAATCGTTATCGATTTACATTATCTGCTTTGCCTTATCTGATTCATATTATATAGAGTCTATTTATTTAAATGTTATAATGGTGCCGGTGCAACGAGTCTTACACCTGTATGGGGGGAATACATGTGTTCAGTGATTTTTAAAACATTTTCTTTACTGTGATCAGAAGGGTTAAGATTGGTAGAATCATTCTAGCTAAAGCAAGAAATTACCCTGGAAAGTCTCTTGAGAAGTTTATCCTGAAATCTTGATGAAAATCTTTTCCTTAGTAAAACAAAGGTTTATCGATGTGATTAGTTTAATGCTTGGTTCGATAATTATCTTCTTTCAATCGAATGTTGGTTAAATTGGTAATTATCTTTCTAAAATCAATATGTGTGGAATGTAAAATGTAAAACAAAAAGCAAACTTGATGAAAATCTTTTCCTTAGTAAAAGAGACAAAGCTCCTACGTCCACTCTCTCTAATCTTCAGAGAAA
Organism: Stenogyne calaminthoides; assembly: GCA_037126765.1. Lineage (NCBI taxonomy): Eukaryota > Viridiplantae > Streptophyta > Magnoliopsida > Lamiales > Lamiaceae > Stenogyne > Stenogyne calaminthoides. The sequence continues at coordinate 30,754,164 of JBBCBC010000011.1, forward strand.
TTCCTTAACAAACTATCCCCTAAAGTTTTCAGGCTGATCACAACATCTTACTAACTTTTCTACTTGAGTTTTCTGGCTGACTACTGCAGCTTACTAACTCAACACACACAAGTTTTCTGACTGTCTAAAACAGCTTACTTACTTCTTCTCTAGAGCTTTCTGGCTAACTCAACTGCAGCTTACTTACTCTTTACAACTCTTTATCACCAACAATCACACACACACTCAAACAACCTAATAAAAGGTTTTGGGTTGGGTTTATTTCAAACTAGGGTGAGATATCCTTTGACATTAAAAACAAATGCAAAGGCTAAGATATCTCTACTAAGCTTTGGATATGTAACAATTCTAGGCTTAGTAAATGAACTCTCTTAATTGTGAAACACTTGGGAAATCTTGGTTTTTCGAGTGCTTCAATTTGTAAGAATACTATTGAGCTCTGGAGTTGCTTGGATTTCCCGTAACCTTTCAATGGTGAAGGTCACTGGTATTTATAGGCAACTTCTCCAAGGTCACTCTTGAAAAACTATCCGTTGGAAGAGATAGTATCAAGGGTTTCCTCTTTTGGTTATTGATGAATGGCTATTTTTAGGATTGAACGCACCCTTGCATGTTTTAGGAAATATGCAGCCATGTAGCCAATCATCAACTTCTGTGAACTGGAAGATATTAGTCCTGACATTTGTTTAGTGAGATGTTACTTTCAGTGTCAGTATAGTACATTGTTGTTGCCTCCTCATTGGTTGAAATCTTCCATTGAGCAGAGACAAACAAACGACTCTATTTAGGTTGACTTTTCTGAGCTGATATGTTCCTTAATGTCCACAAATGTCTAACATTCTGTTTGTTTGTACTAGGAATGAACATAACATTATTTCATTAAGATAGTGGTTCAGGGTCCTTTTTGTTCAGTACACAAACAATCTTCAGGATCTTCGGTCTTCAGGATTTCTTAGATCTTCAGGATTCTTCAGAGTCTTCAGAGTCTTCAACATTCTTTTGAGTCTTCAGTATACTTCTGAGATAAGTTCTAATTCTTCCTGATCTATATCTGCTAACTATACATGGTTCAGATAATCTTGAGCTCTAATATCTATTGAAACCTGATCCTGATCCTATGCTATCAAGATGTCCTAATACATGTCATACTCAGAGGTTTTGGGATCTAATCAAAATCTTTATTAAATTCATCTCCCAACATGTTCTTATTACTGTTGACTTTACATTATGACGCACGCACTGCAAAACATTAAATGCGGACGTGGGGAATATGTATTTAATGGTATTTATTAAACTTTTCGTGTCCAAAATACGAGTGGGTCAATTTTCTCAACCGCACGTTTAAAATACTTTTTGACTGCCTAATCTCAGTCGTTGATTTCAAAAGACGAAAACTTGAGTATTTATTGGAGTTGTGCAAAAATTATTTCCCTCGCATAATATAAAACCCTAACCTAGTTTCCAGGAAAAATATTTACACTTCTAAATTTACCAAACTCTTGAGAGATGAAACGTCTTGCAACCAAATTTATTTCAAACTGTACATCAATTCATCTTTCAAACTCTCAAATCTTTGAATCAATATTTGGTAAATTTTTGAATATGTTTTTGGTTTCACTATTTGTCAAATTAATTGTTTATGCTTACAAATTGTGTTACTAAAACTCTGGAAATGGATCTTATTGCAATACTGTATTGTTCTTGACTTATTCTAAATGCATACTTGTATTAGTATGAGTCTGTGCTTGAAATAATCAATCAGTGTATTAGAGTTGTTTGCTTGACTATGTTTATTGAAATAATTTACTCAAACTCTTCCCTAAATTCGCTTGTTTTTAACAAAAATGGCACAACTCATTGCCCGTACAGGACAAGGAAAAAAGATATGCAATTTCGCATCAATGAAAAAGGACATAATTGATGAGAAATTTGTCATGTTCTCAGTCACCTCAGACCCCGAGTCACTAGAAATTCTGGACTGTTCTAGTGCTTGTGGCCTTGATCAATACTGTTATCATCACCAGAACGTCGTGCACACATATGAAGCCCTAGAATTTCTATACAAGATGATGATGAAAAGATGATTTCTTATATTGGAGGAACGGAGGGTATTGTGTCTGATAATGATTTACGGAGGATTTTCGGTCTCCAACAAGGAAGTTTTGACCCAGAAACATTCACATCTGAATTAGGAGAGAAAGGATTTCTACAAGTCGAGCTATTAAGACTAGCAAATAGAGAACAGACTGTGAATGTTCGTGCCCCACATCTGAAGAGAAAATATCGCCTTTTATTCGAGATTATGTCAAAGGTGATTATATGCTTAACCTACAGTCTTTATGCCGTAACTACATACAAACAATGTGTAATGACTGCTATCATCAAGAAAACTGAGGATGTTGACTAGCTAGGAATGTTCAAGGCCAGATTGTTAAAGGAAAATGCGATGTTTGCTCTGAATGAGAGGAATGAAGTCTTCCTGACTTCAAAAGCTCTTTTATCCACAAGGTTTCCATAATCCTTTCGGATAAATTACCCGATAATTTTGAGTGGAATGAAGATGGCAAGAAGGTCTATCTGGCAAAATTCAAGGCCATACTGGGAAGAGATGAACCCCTACCTGGCCAATCAGATGATGATCCTGCTCCATACGTGCCCAGACAACGTGGAGAGGGCTAAGGGAAAGAAGCTAAGGCAACTACGTTTTCTGTCCAGTCAGAAATGCAGGTAAAGGTTTCCCCCAAGAAGAAGTTGAACCGAAAGGCACTAGCCAAGAAACCAGATGAAGCAGAAAAGCGCCAAAAGAAGATTACCACTCTTCCGAAGAAGGCACTTGGACAACCTTCTGAAGTGGTAATGGAGGAAGCTGGACCTGAACCTGCTGAGGTAGAGAGAGTTGAGGAGCTGATTCATGTTGAATCGGAGGAGGAGCAGTTACAGCAGATGACTGAAGGAGAAGGTGAAGTAGAAGGAGAAGGAAAAGAAAGTGAAGATCACCTGGGGAGCAGTCACCCTCAGACTTTGTACCCCTTAGTACAATTTTCAGAAGGGAAAGATCACCTACACCTACATCCAAATCATCCTCCCCATCACCAGCCAAATCACCATCCCCAACCCCAACCCCATCTGCTTCAGTTGAATTCTGTTGGGAAATTTACAGTTTTGATGGAAGTTAAAAAACAGTTGTAATAGGACCAGTCATACTTGTTAGTTGACTGATGATTTGATAGGAAACCAGCTGAACATGTTAGACAGCTGATGAATTAGACTAGGTCACATTTTGAGGGGAAACTCGAAATGCACAAGTTAGGTCAAGATCAGAAGCGAAGATCAGAAGCGAAAATCAGAAGTGAAGAACAGAAGCAAAGATCAGAAGCGAAGATCAGAAGCGAGGATCAGAAGAAAAGAGTTGTAAACGCAACAGACCACAAGACCTATTCTATGGAGACATCAGCAGAGTCGATATGTTGAAGCTAAGATAACCATATCAGAAGACTCAAGGTGACTGATCAGTAGAGTATTGATCAGATCAAGCTTAGTCAGAAAAGTAATAAGCACAACTACTTATCCAAGGCATACGATGTAAATCAGATCAGAAGAATGTCAACAAAGTTGGCTTTACAAGACACCGAATAAGTGTACTTGTTAGCCACTAAGGGGTCGACACGTATGTACTGATCTGACGATGTAGGATATGGCGTATCAGGGTAAACGGCTACAAAGAACATATTTACATGGAGACGGCATAACCTTCCTGAGCACATCAAATCACGCCTACAAGCTACCAAAAATAGCCTGAAATTCAAATTGCTCTCCAACGGCTGTTTGATTTCATGGTCTATAAATATGGGATCATCCTTCATCGTAAATATGAAAACTATCATCTAGCTCAATCTATCCAAATTTCCGCACGAAGAACACAAAAATTGAAGAATATTTCTAAGTGTTCATACCATAGTTCTTAGCACAGAAATCTTATCCTCTAGTTTTAGGCTACCCAAATACTATGATAGATTTCCAGTTGGAACACAACAAATCTTATACCCAAACCCACAAAGTTAGGTTAAGTTTGTTTAGCAAGATTTTAAACTAGGGTTTCTAGTTCCTGATTTTTGGGATTGGTTGAGTGAGAACTCTTGAAACATCTGATTGTACTATGTTGGACTAACACATTAAACTAAGTCCAAGTTGGTTAAGTTGGTGCCCCTGCTGATAGGGAAGAGTGGACGTAGGACAAGTTGTTCGAACCACTATAAAATTCTGGTGTGCCTTATCTGTTCTTATCTGCTTTACACTGTGCACACTACCTGATTTTAACTTTACATGCATATTCTGAGTCTGTATCAGATTTGTACCAAGCAACTGATCTGATCAATTTGACACTTTGTCATATGATCTAAAACAGATCACTCAGAAACTGTTTTGAGCAAACTGGTTTTTCACACTGGTTAACTTAGCTTCCACACATCAGTTAAACTGATAGACACCTAACTGATCTACCAACAGGTGATTAGTAAGTTGGATATCAGTCCAAAGTGATTCACACGCACTCTGATCAGGCATACTTTCTTTGTACACCTGATCTCAAGAAAAAGTTTTTAGAAGTCTATTCACCCCTCCCCTCTAGACTTCTGCCCTCACAAAAACCCATTCGGGACCTACAAGTGGTATCAGAGCAGTGGTTCTGCGGACCACTGGCTTTGAGTATCATTGGTTCTTGTGGAAGAACCATTGTGGTCACTTGAAAAGATCTTGAAAAACCTATTTTTAAAATTCATCTGTTTTCAAAACTCACGATCAGCATGGATAATACTTCTATTCATGAGTATGCTAACTGGACCATACTCATGAGCAACCATCTGGGAGCAATAAGTAGCAGAATGATGGAACTTCTTCAACAAGGACCCATCATCATTTATTACAATAACCCAGCTGAAGGAGGTGATCCATAATTTCCAATTGGATCCAGAATCAGAAAGAGTCCTTCACTGATGGATGCTGAGGAAAGGAAATTGTCTAATCTGGATACTGTGGACAAACATATCATTATGAAGACGATGGACAAGATAACCAGAGAGAAGATCAAGTATCTCAAGACTGCCAAACATATGTGGGATACTCTTACTGAGATGTGCGAAGGAAATGATTTGATTAAGGACAGCAGATTGCAAGCCGAACTAGTAATGTTTGAAAAACTCAAGATGCTGCCAAATGAAACCATAAATCAGCTTGATGGAAGAATCACCAAGTCTGTCAACAAGCTTCGGGAACTAGGACGAGAAATGTCTGACAAAGACATCAACTACAAGATTTAGAGATCTCTGACAAAGAAATGGGATATGAAAGTTACAGTGATAAAGGATTGTCAAGATATTACTATGATGAAGCCAAGTAACCTGTTTATCAGTTTGAAGGCCCATGATTTTGACCTGGTCGAAAGAGGTCAAGAAGAAGAAGAAGACGAGTCACCTGCTGAAGCCACACCTGCCACATCAAAAGCAGTTGCATTCAAGGCAGCTAGCAGCAGTCCGAAGCCTACAGAAGCTATTGGAAATATTGTGAGTCAGACTGGACAGATTGCTTTGCTGACCAGAAAGCTTGAAAGGTCAAATATTCAACTGGAAGGTATCAAAAATTTTATAGAGACTATCAGAACAACTGAGGAAGAGATAGAAGATCTACGGACAGATCACAAGAAAGGAATCGATCTGATGACACAAGAGATGATCATAGAGATGATCGTAGAGAAGATAAGAAGAGAGATAATCATTCTAATGATAGTAGAGACAACAGATCAGAAAGAAGAAATTCAGATTACAGGCAAACTGGGAAGTCACCTGACCGATCCTACAGAAGAAATGATTCACCTGACAAAAGAAAATCCGTGGAACCTAGAGCATGTTTCAACTGTCAAAAACCAGGTCACTACAGTGCAGACTACCCTGACTTAACTCCAAAGGAGAGAGATGATAAGTGGAACATAAGAGAGCAAAGATACAGTGACATGAAAGCCATGGTTGCTGATACATCTGGGATAGATGACTCTTATCTGCCTTCAGATGATTCTGGTTACTCATCTGCAGAAGACTTCTGCCTGATGACCATTGCTGAAGATTTCAAAAACTTCGACGATCATATGTTCTCATCTGATGACGACATCTGCCTCTTAGCAAAAGATGCTAATCAATCTGAGGTAACTTCTGAACCTTCTATGATTTCTATTTCCACACCTACTGTGCTGAGCACATCTGCCGGAGAGATTGACCTGCAGCTCTACAATGAGCAATTGCTTGATGATCTCTCTAATGCAGTAGACACTTATACAATAGTGGAAGCTAAGAACGATAAGCTGAGGGCAGAGAACATTCATCTTTTCAAGGATAATTCTTTGAGAAAAGTTGCTGAACTGAAATCAACTGAGACTGTTCAGAGGATGACTGTAGAACTGGTGTTTCTGAAAGTCAGTTCTTCTGATCAGGGTAAACTGGTTAAAGAACAGCAAGCTATTAACAAGCAGCAAGCTAATGATCTCCAAATCCTCCAAGCTAAGTTCGATGAACTCTTTCGACTTCATGAGAGTCTAAAACAAAGTGAGGACAGTTTGCAAAGAAAGTAGAGATTTTTGGAAAAGCTTCTAAAAATGTTGATGAAATAACAAGCTACTTTCGAAAGCCAACTGATAAGAAGGGTATTGAGTTTGATAGCCCTTCTGGATCCTCATATGTCCAATCTTGTTCACAGTCCAAAAGTGAATTTAGGAAGATTTCTTGACAAGATACACGAAATGACAAATCTAGAAGGGAAATAGACCTGCTGAACAGGTATGGTGAGTGCCTGGTCAGAAAGGGAACATAAATGAACCTCAACTGATGAAGCATCAGCCGAGGAATTAACAGAAGAAATTTGTTCTTCTGAAGAGTCCTAAATCTGATCAGCAGATTAGGAATCAGAAAGGACAACCTCGCAAGGGAAAGTGTGACTGAAACCTAATCAGGTCAAGCTGCCTAATCAGCATGCTAAGGGTAAACTGCAGAAACCATTTGTGCAAAAGAGATATGAATCTTTTGATGGTAGCAGTCGTACCTATCCCATCAACCAGAAATCCAGGACATGTGCACCTGAACCACACTGGATTAAAAGAAGATAACCTAATCAGAAAAATCTCAAGTCTTCTGATTCATCTAAGGTTCACACTCATAATCATACTGACCAAAAAACACATGAAGTGGTGTATGATTATGTAGATGCTTATGCGAGACAAATCAGGCCTTCTGATCTTGAAGATTACCATAGAAGTGCCCTGTTTGTTTTGATCCCTAAAGGTAACACTAATGCCTCAGAACCCAATCCTAAAGGAGTACCTAAATCCTGATTTAATTCCAGGTTCGCGTGGGTTTGGCGAATAAGAGAGGTGTACAAGCAACTATCTGGTACATCGATAGTGGATGCTCAAGGCACATGACTGGAAACAAACATCTCCTCAGTTCATACACAGAACAAGAAGGCCCACGTGTACTCTTTGGTGATGATAACTTTGGTTTTACTAGATGATTCGGAACTTTAGAGAATGATGATGTACAGGTTACTGGAGTCTCGTATGTCGATGGTTTGAAGCATAACCTGTTATCGGTTTCATAACTCTGCGATAATGGATTCAGCGTTGAGTTCTCGACTGATCAATGCACTATCAAGAATCGAGCTACTAAATAGATTTTGTTTAATGGTTCAAGGAAAGGAACGATCTACACTACAAACTGGAACAGTTGTCCAAGAAATGCATGCCTGATTGTTAAGAGTTCCAAAATCAGCAGGCCTAAGAGAATGAGCCATCTGAACTTTAAGACTCTTAACAAGATAGAAAGGATGTCTCTAAGGATCTCCCAAATGAGGTATTCTCTAAGGATCAGACATGTGTTGCATGTCAGAACGGAAAACAGTTTAAAACCTCATTCAAGGGGATCCATCAGAGTATTGCAACTGCTCCACATGGATTTATTTGGAGCAGTTACACCACTTAGTCTCAGCGGACGCAAATACACTCTAGTAATCGTGGATGATTATTCCAAGTTTACCTGGTTGTATTCTTGTATAAGAAGAATGAGACTACAACAAAGATACCTGAGCTGCTTAAGAAATTACAAAATGAGAAGGGTGTCAGTATTGTAAAAATCAGATCAGATAAAGGTACAGACTTTCTGAACTCCTTTATTACTGACTTTTGCACTAAGTTTGGTATACACCATGAAACATCAGCCGCAAGAACACCACAACAGAATGGCGTAGCAGAACGGAGAAACAGAACACTCAAAGAAGCTGCTCGCACAATGTTGGATGAACATGCAACTCCAAACCGTTTCTGGGCAGAAGCTATCAACACAGCATGTCACACTCAGAACAGATGTTCTCTGACTCAGATTCATTTCAAAACACCTTATGAACTGTGAAAGGGCAGAAAACCTCGTGTTTCTTACTTCAATATTTTTGGGTGCAAGTGTTTCATTCACAACAATGGGAAGAGATAGTTGAAAACCTTTGAAGCCAAGTCAGATGAGGGTATATTCTTAGGATATTCCTCATCCAGCAAAGCTTTCAGGGTGTTCAATAGGCGAACTCTAGTTGTGGAAGAAATACCTCATGTGATCATTGATGAGACATCTTCTGAAGAAGAGAAATCTGCCTCAGAACAAGCAGTACCAGATCAACAAGTACCTGATCCTTAGAAAATGGATCAGTTAAGTATCAAGAAAAAGGGATCAAATCACGTAACAGTGTATGTCCCCAAGCTTGATCTTAATGATTCATTAGGTCAGTCAGACCCTAAGGTACGCACAACTGTCAATGAAGAAGCTGGTACAACTGAGACAGTAACAACTGAACCATCTGGTTCAGGGGAAACACCTGATGTTCTGGCAGACACACATCAACATAAGATGATTCTAACATCAGCTGAGACTTGTCCATGCCAAGTGGATCCTATTGTTGTACCTCTCCCAATCTCTAGTGATGAATCACTATCATAAAAGGATGATGTTCTCCAAACAGATGAAAATCAGAAAAGAAGGACCTGGATAATCAGTCATCCAACTGATCTGATCATTGAAGACCCATCTGATAGAGTTAAAACTAGACATCAAATTGGTGAAAGTCCATGTATTGTTGCTATCTGTCTTTAAAGGAACCAACCACAATAGAAGAAGCTCTACAAGATGCCAGCTGGATTCTAGCCATGCAAGAAGAATTAGAGCAATTCGAGAGGAATCAAGTTTGGAAACTGGTAGACAGACCAACTCATAAGGATGTTATAGGCACCAAGTGGGTATTCAAGAACAAGAAGGATGAGAACAATTTCATAACCAGAAATAAGACAAGACTTGTTGCTAAGAGGTATTCACAATTAGAAGGGATTGATTATGATGAGACCTTCGCACTAGTCGCTCGCCTGGAAGCCATTCGGCTGTTTCTGGCATATGCAGTCCACAGAGGATTTATCGTGTATCAGATGGATGTAAAGAGTGCATTCTTAAATGGGGTACTAGCAGAGGAAGTTTATGTTGAACAACCTCCAGGCTTTGAAAAGGGCAACCAGGTGTACCGTTTAAGAAAAGCTCTCTATGGCCTGAAACAAGCTCCTGGAGCTTGGTATGATACACTGTTTCAGTTCTTGATAGACAGCGGATTCACTAAAGGAACAGTGGATAGAACCTTATTCAAAATAAAATATGGTGAAGACATCCTGATGGTTCAGATATATGTGGACGATATCATCTTCGGATCTCCCAACAAGAGCCTATGTGAAAGATTCAGCAAACTGATGCAATGGAAGTTCGAGATGTCCATGATGGGTTAGATGAATTACTTTCTGGGTCTTCAAGTTAAGCAAAGTACAGAAGGGATATTCATCTATCAGGCAAAGTACACTAGGAATTTGTTGGCTAAATTTGGAATTCAGAACAGTAAGGAAGTCAAAATTCCTATGATGACTGGATTCAAGATGGATCCAGATGAGATGGTCATAAAACTAATCAGAAAGAATATAGGGCTCTCATTGGATCTTTATTATACATGACTGCCAGCAGACCAGATATAACATTTACAGTAGGTGTATGTGCCAGATTTCAGGCAAATCCGATGCAAAGCCACCTGGAAGCAGCTAAGCTGATTCTTAAGTATCTGATGGGGACAGTAAACCTGGGTTTATTCTACCCATCAGATGATAATCTAGAGCTTGGTGGGTATTCTTATTCTGATTATGGAGGTTGCAGAATAGACAGAAAGTCAACTTCAGGTACATGTCAGTTCTTAGGAAGTAAGTTGATCTCTTGGTTCTCAAAGATGCAGACATTTGTTGCCACATCTACTACTGAAGCAGAATATATGGCCGCAGGAAGTTGTTGCTCCCAACTGCTCTGGCTTAGTCAGCAGCTGAGGGATTATAACATTGTAGCTACAAATGTGCCCATATTCTGTGACAGTAATAGTGCTATTGCAATTACTCAGAATCCTGTTTACACACAAGATGCAAGCATGTGGATGTTAGACATCATTTCATAAGAGATCATGTGGAAAAGAAAAATATAAAAATGGAAAAGATCCATACTGACTAGCAGAGAGTTATATCTTAACCAAGCCACTAGCTGAAGTCATATTCAGAGAAATGTGTAATGAGCTAGGACTTCTGGACTTAGGAGAAAGTACACCAGAAATTTTTGGTGGACTGGTCTCCAAGACCAGTTGGTTAAGAAACTGACCAAATGAAAGAGATCAGTTAAGAAATGGAATCTCAACTGACCAGGAAGAATCAGTCAGAGACTGATCAGAAAAGGGATAACAGTTGAAAGGGGAATATCAACAGATCTGATAAGATCAGAATGAACCTGATCAGATAAATGGGACATTGTTGGGAAATACAAAGGGATAGGCAGAAATTAAGATCAACAGAAATCACTTAGACCTGAACAAACTTCATGTGGTATTGACTGATTACAACATCAGTCAATCAGATACGCATTTATGATCTTTTGTCTTTCTGTTTACTTATATGCAATTATTTGAGCTTTATTTGCTTTTACTGTACACATAATTTTATGACGCACGACCTGCGAAGCATTTAATGCGGACGCGAGGAATATGTATTAAATGCATTAATTAACCGTTTTTAAATCCAAAAGCCGCAACCTATTGTTTCCCTAAACGCACGATCTCCATTTGTTTAAAACCGTTTAATCTGGACCATTGATATAGATTACACGACGCTTGGGTTTCCGATTCGAAAAATCATTTCTTTTTTCCCTCCCCTTCTAAAACCCTTATTCATCATTTGCACACTTCACAAACTCACAATACTCTCTGAAAATTTTACTTCACGCAAAACTCAAAATACTTTTTACATTTCACCAATTTTACACCATTTAAATTCATATCTCTTGCACGTTTAAAACTGGTAAATGCTCTAGAGTTTATGTTTGTGCTTTCATTTCCAAATTTTTTGTTATATACATAAGGTTCTCGAATCTAATCACTCCAAACTTTTACAGAGATAGCACCTAAAGTACGACGAGTTGCAGAAACTGCTCACTCCTCTTCACATGCTTCTCCGGAACCTAAAGATCCAATCTTTAGGAACTTTGCCGATGAAATTATTGAGGAGAGATGTGTCGATTTCAGGACAACCACAGATGCAAAGTCTTTTGAGATTCTGAAACTTCTTAAGGATTGTGTTTTGAAGACATATTGTTCTGCAAGTGCAGATTCAATTTTGCTAGATGGTGCTCTCAAATTTCTTTACAATTTGAGAGACCTTGAAGGGGTGCTGTACTCAGAGGTCCAGGGAGAGCATCTAAAGATTACAGATTAGGATTTGTACAGAATCTTTCGAGTTCCGGCTCCGGCAGATGGGATTATGCCCAATGAATATCTCGCCGCAGAGGATAGTGCAGTTATCAACATCTTCTATGCCCTGCTGATGCTCATCATTCCAAGGGCTTTAAGAAACCAATGTTGAAGCGAAAATATCAGATGTTGCTTGATATTGTTCAAAAGGTAATTGTGGGAATTACCTACAGCCTGGATGTTGTCACTCAAGAAAAGGCTCGCATCATGAATGCCATCATTGACAATGCCAACATTAACTGGGTGGAGTTTTTGAAAAGGAGGTTATTGGAGGAATCAGCCAAGTTTGTGGCGGAAGAAGGGAAAGTCGTCCTCTCTGCCAAGATCACTTTGCTGCACAAGGTCTCTCTAATTCTGATTGACCTAATGAGGGACAAAGTGTGGAGTGAGGACGAAATGATCCCCTACAAGATCTCGCATTAAAAGATGATGTTAGTCAACAGACTGCTCCCTGGCCCAACTGATGATGTTGCAGAAGTGGCTGTTAAACCAGTAACTGAAGTCCGCAGGACTGGGAAAGGTGGTCAGAAGAGAAAGGCAACAAGCAGGAAACCATATAAAGGAGTTGTATCCAAAGAACCAGCTATCAAGAAGGCTAAATCAGCACCAGTTACAGAGGTTGGTGGTAAAGGGAAGCAGAAAAGGTAGATTATGCTGGTGGATGAGTCTTCTGACTCTGATGATGATCGCATTCCAATCAGTAGACTGCCTAAAGGTCCTGGACAAGCTTCCAAAGGCCCTGCTCGAACAGAGCCTTCGCCCACGACCCTGTAGGTTCACTCGAACAAACCTGTCTCTACTGATTCTGCCCATCTGAAGGCCTCTTCACCTGATCCGAAGGCTCCTGAATTTGTTGAACCAGTAAGTGCCATGCCAGAATCTATTGCATCTTCTCCTCCGCTCCCATCATTTTCTCCACAAGCAGAAATTTTGTCCTTTACTGAGAACATCATCAGACGGCGTTTGGAGAAGATGATCGAGGAAAGATACAAAATTCTCCCTCAAGCCTTGTGCAAAAGCCACCATTCTGAATGTGCTTACCTGGAGGGATATCAGGTTGAAGAAGTTTGAAGACTTTGGGACAGTGCTTGAACAGAAAGGTGGGATCCATCCTTTTCTGGAATATGAGCTACAAATGCACAAGATTGCTGGAGTTAAAACCGCTCCTGATCTACTGTCAGATGATGCAGCGGCCGGTCTGATTACGAGGCAGTTGGGTATGCAGGATACCCCAATCCATAGAGAGATTACCCACAAAATGGTTAAATACGGCAGAGCGATGCGGCAAATGTATGATTCTGATGGTGAAGAAAAGGTTGGTGATGGAGGTCCGATCAGTATTGAAGAAATCTTTGATCAAATGGCTGATACTGAAAAGACTACAAAAGAGATAAGGATTATAGAGGAACCAAAAGAAGCTGCCGATGAAGTTGTTGTGGGAGATGCGACACAGTCCCCATCAGCTGAGGCACAATCAGCCAAGCACGTAATAGACTTGACTGCTGGAGGGGATCAAGCTGAAGATATGGAGGTCGAAGGTCCCTCAACATCAGCAGGTCAGGTAGTGCAGATTCTCCAAACTTCTCCATCCTTCGAAGAGAATCTTATGAAATACATCAAAAACTCATTCAGGGCGAACATGGCACATATGTTCAGAGATGATGTTAGCTTCTTCGTTCCCCGACAGATAGAGAAAGCCATCCGAACCAAAAGAGAACATGTATCTTCTCACTACATGCGAATGACTGAAGAGATGAGAGATACAAAAGCCGATATGATGGTGGAAGTGAACGAGCGCCTGGCTAAGATTGAGGAAAACAGGAGTCAGCAATTCACTTTGATGATTAATGAGAAGATGACTCGGTTGACCAAAATACAAAGTGATCTTTCAGATGCAACCAAAAGGGTCAACTCTTCTGCTGATAAGCTTGAGAATCTATGTTGGGAGATGAATTTAATAAAGAAGTTTTGATTAGATCCCAAAACCCCTGAGTATTACATGTATCAGGACATCTTGATAGTATAGGATCAGGATCATGTTTCAATAGATACTAGGGAATCGGGATTATCTGCACCATGTATAGTTAGCAGATATTGTTCAGGGAATTTTAGAATACTGAAGACTCTGAAGAATCAGAAGTATACTGAAGACTCTGAAGAATCAAGACACTAAAGACAGAAGTCACTGAAGACTAAGAATACACTGAGTAGCTCAGGAATATATTAACGACCCGAAGATCCTGAAGACTGTTTGTGTAATGAACAAAAAGGACCCTGAACCACTATCTTAATGAAATAGTGTTATGTTCATTCCTAGTACAAACAAACAGAATGTTAGACATTTGTGGACATTAAGGAACATATCATTTCAAGAAGTCAACCTAAAAGAGCCGTTTTGTTTGTCTCTGCTCAAAGAAGGATTTCAACCAATGAGGAGGCAACAACAATGTACTGTACTAATACTGAAAGCGACATCTCACTGAAGAAATTTCAGAGCTGATATCTTCCAGTTCACAGATATTGGTGATTGGTTACATGGCTGCATATTTCCTAAAACATGCAAGGTTCATCAATAACCAGAAGAGGAAACTCTTGATGCTATCTCTTCCAACGGATAGTTTTTCAAAGAGTAACCATTGGAGAAGTTGCCTATAAATACCAGTGACCTTCACCATTGAGAGGTTACGGGAAATTTCAAAGCAACTCAAGAGCTCATTCGTATTCTTGCAAATTGAAGCACTCGAAAAGTCTAGAATTTCCCAAGTGTTTCACATTGGAGAGAGCTCATTCACTAAGCCTAGATTTGATAGAAATATCCAAAGCTTAGTAGAGATATCCTAGCCTTTGCATTTGTTCTTATTGTAAAGGATATCTCACCCTAGTTGGAAACCAACCCAAACCCAGACCCTTTGATAAGGTAGTTTGAGTGTGTGTGTTTTTTTGGTGAGTTAGAGTTGTAAAGAGTGAGTAAGCTGAAGGTTAGTCAGCCAAAAAAATCTAGAGAAGAAGTTAGTAAGCTACTTGTGGTAGTCTAAAAACTTGTGTGTGTTTGAGTTAGTAAGCTGCAGTGAGTCAGCAAGAAAACTCAAGGTAGAAAAGTGAGTAAGCTACAGTGAGTTAGTGTTGGTCCCGAATGGGTTTTGTGAGGGCAGAAGTCTAGAGGGGAGGGGTGAATAGACTTCTGAAAACTTTTCGTGCAGATTAGGTGTGATTTGCAGATTGCCTGATCAGAGTGCTAGTGTGTCAGTTTGGACTGATGTTTAATCTTACTGAGTGTCTGAGGGCAGATCAGTTTGATATCTGTCAGTTTAACTGAGAGTGCGGAAGCTTGTAAATACCCGTGTGAAAAACCAGTTTTATCAAATCGGATTCTTAAGTCAGTTTTCAATCGGCTGACTAAGGTGTCAACCTGATCAGATCAGTTGCATGGTGCAAACTGAGCTTAACTTAGAATATGTATGCAATTTTAAACTCAGTTGTGTGAATAGTGTAAAGCAATAAAGAAAGCAAGTAAATGCACACAAGATTTTTTTATAGTGGTTCAGACGAAACCCGTCTTACGTCCACTCTTCCCTTAACACAGGGGCAACTTAACCGAACTGAACCTGCTTGGACTTAGTTTTATGGGTTAGTCCAACACTCAACAGATGTTTATCGAGTTCACACTCAACCGAACCAGAAATCAGAAAACTAGAATCCCTAGTCTGAAATCTTGCGGTAACAAACTTAACCTAACTTGTGTTTGGGTAAAGAATGTTTGAGGGTTCCAACTGGAAATCTATCCTGGTGTTTTAGGTAGCTAAATGCTAGTGGATAGGATTTCTTGCTAAGACCAATGGGATGAACACTCTAAGAATAATCTTCAAATATGGTGTTCTTCGAGCGGAAATTCTGAAGGCTTTTTGCTTCTTGAGAATTTGCGTTAATGTTGTTGCTCCGCTCTGCTCAATTTTTCATGTGATGGTAGTTGGTCTCTTGTCCTCCCTGTTTTTCACTTGACGAGCAATTCCATTTTATAGACCTCGAAATCAAAGAGCCGTTGGAGGGCAATTTGAATTTTGGGTTATATTAGGTAGGTTGTAGGATATGATTGTGACGTGCTGGTCATCTTAATCCGATTCTAAGTCATCAGTTAGCTAACAGGTCTGACTGGTCCTATTACAACCTGTTTTGGAACTTCCATCAAAACTAAAATACATATTTCCTAACAATTTCCCCCTTTTTGATGGAACCAAAACACTTAATCAGAAAAACAGATACCATGAATAGAAATGCAGATAATGAAATGCAGTACATACCTCAGAAGACAATGAGATATTGTCTTAGAATCAGAGAGATGGAATATTTCATTCAGATAGGTGTGTGCATTGTAGAATACATGAAAATCGTACCTATCATCTGATTCCAAGTTGTCTTCCTCAGGTGTACTTGAACATTTTCAGCTCTTTGGGGATGCCAAACATCTTGTACATCCTTTTCATCAGCTTGTCCAGATCTTCTCTTCTATGGATCCCTCCTTTTTCAGCAAATCCATAGTAGGCATTCTTGAATTTTACAGCATCTAGCTTTTTGTCTGGACGCAAAGGTGGAAGGAGTAGTTCAAAGGGTGGAGCTTCTAGTATCAATGACATCATTTTCCCTTCTTTCATCACTGTCTGGTAGAAGTTTGGATACTTCGTTTCTAACCAGTTCCTGAATTCATCATCATTTTAAGTCTGATTTTGATGAATTGGAATCTTCTCTAGGATGCATACGTCACACAACCATTCTCCTCTGATCTGATCTCATTCTGGAAGCAGATCTAGCCGTGCACAGAGGATGTCTTTAATAGGTGATGGAAGGGCATTCTTCTCCCAAGCAATCTCCTCTGCTGCAGCTTCGTTCTTCCTCTTCCTTCGGGTGTAAGCGATGTTAAGTCCCTTAGCCTCTGCTAACTTCTGCTTCTTGATGGCGACCTCTCTTATTCTCTGTCTTGTTTGCTCTTGAACTTGTTCAGGAGTCATCTGGCTTTTGGTAGAGAATAGTTGGCCTTGTCTCTGATCTTCCGCAGTTGCTTTCACCATCTTGCCTTTGCCTTTCTTTCTCCTCAGAGTCTGCTCAGGTTCATCTCGTTCGTCTTCTTTAGCTAATTTCTTAGCGAGTACAAGGCTCTTGGCCTGATCATCAGTTTCCATTCTTTTCTATACGAACGAAGAAAAGTCTTCAATCTTGTCGACTCTGGCAATAACCTCTGAAAGAGCAGTTTTCTGCTCAGTGATCTCTTTGCTATGTTGCTCCACAGATTCTTTCATTTCAGCACGAGATCAATAGATGGAGTGGCTGGCAAGTCAGATACAGTGGTTTTTGGTAGAGATGCGATTGATACCAACTGTGTCTGTTTTTCTTTATTCTCTTTATTCTCTTGTCCTTCCCCCTTTTTGGTTTCATCAAAGAGGTTGGACATCCTGCGGTTCAGAGCATTGAATTGTCGTGTGATCTCCTCTCTGAGTTCCTCGACAACAAGAGGAGTGATCTGAACGGTGGCAGAAGGTGCAGGTGTCAAGAAGCATCTGAGAGCAACTTCGGTGTCCTGTCTTGCTCGATCTGTAGAAGCTACAAAGTGTTTCCAACCCATATCCATATGGTTGTCAGTTTTCTCCAAAGATGCCCAAACATTCTCCAATAGTACCTGTGTCTGATTGAGCATATCTGTCTGAACTTTGAGTTTGTCAGACTGGAGATTGAGCTTCTCGGCAAGAGGATTAACTAGTTGCATAACTTCAGAAAGGATGGCATTGTGCATCCCAACTGTGTGACTTCTTTCTCTGTCAACTAGTTTTGCTTGCTCTTCTTCAAATCGCTTCATCAGATCTGCTGTGAGCGCTGCGAATTTGTCTTCAATAGAAGCCTTGATCCCATCCTGAATCTTCTCAGTATAAAGATATAGGGTATCAGAGCTCATCGTAGCAGTCTGGTCAGATGTTGAAGCCTTGCCAAGTCGGGTCTCATCTGCAGCACCCATTCTTGGTTCATCGGCAGCTCCCTCATGATCTGTAGGAGGTTGAACGGTGTCCTCCCTGTTATCAGCAATTCTGAACCTTTCATGAATCAACCATCTGATATCATCGTCAGATGCAAATTCAACAGCACTTTCAATCCCAACATTGTTTAGGCACTTCATCTCCAAGTCTACAAAGAAATCTGATCCCAGAGTTGTCATGAGAATTAGAAATTATTCGATGCTTTTCAGTCTAATATCCCTCCAGAACACAATTTCTTCTATTTGTTGCTGGATGCCAGGATGTTGATCCAATTTAGGGTATAGATCTAGCAGATACTCCTTGATCTGTTGCTTCATTATCCTTATGATGGGACTTTCTGGAACAGGTGAAGCAAGCAAGGTTCTGGTATTGAAGGGATTATGAGAGATGGACACTCGCTTGTCAGATCTCTCAGGTTCTTGTGACTTGATTGGAGATTGGGATATAGATTGGAGATCGTGGTGATCTGATAGGTGAGGGTGAGGGTGAGAAGGTTTTGTGGGGAGAGGGTGGTGGTGATGATTTTTGAGGAGAGGGTGATGGTGATTTGGAAGTGGCCGTTGGCGATCTTGCTCTCTGGAAGATCTTGGTGAGAGGAAGAGAATCAGATGGTGATTCTTCCTCAGATTGTTCCACTTCTGTCCCTCTGACAGATTTCTCTCCTTCTGCTGCGATCATCTTCTCTTCCCTTACTTCTCGATAATGCTCGGAGCGGATTCATTGTCTCCTTTTTCGATCCTATTTGCAGATCGATCCTTCGCTCGCTTAACTTGTCAAGGCAGAACTTGGAGCAGTCTTCAGAGGAGAAGTGACTCTCTTCTGACGTTTCCGCTGAGCATCTGGTTTCTTGGCCAGATCCTTCCTCTTCATCCTCTTCTCTGGAATGGCCGTTCCCTACGCTTCAGAAGATGCAGTTGCCTTTTCTTTTTCCTTCTTTTCTCCCTTGGTTTTGGGCACATAAGGAGTTGGATCCTCATCAGATTGTCCAGGTAGGGACTCATCCTTGCCCAATATGGCCTTGTGCTTTGCTTGATATATCTTCGCTCCATTCTCATTCCATTCGTAATTCTGTGGCAGCTTATCTGACAGAATGATAGAGATTTTGTGTATGAAGGAGCACTTGGAAGATAAGCACACTACATTGCTCTGGGTTAGTTCGAACTTCCCCGAGTCTTTCCTCAGTCGTGCTTTGACCATACCCAACCAATCTATATCTGAAGCCTTCTTTATGATTGCAGCCATGACACTAATCTTATAGGAAGTGACAGCATCAAGACTGTAAGTTGAGCACATGATCACTTTCTGAACGATCTCAAGGGTAAGGCGATATTTCCTCTTCAGATAGGAGGCTTTGACATTCGTCGTGTTCTCCTTGTTTGCTGGTCTCAACAACTCGGCTTCAAGAAATTCCTTTTCTCCTACATCAGTCGTGTTGGTCTCTGGATTGATGCTTCCTCGAGTTAGTCCGAATATCCTCTGGAGATCGTCGTTCGACACTCGCACTTCCAGTCCGCCAACGGAGGAAATCAGGTCAGCATCAATGTCTTCTTCCCTATGTAGATTGTATAGAAACTCCAGGGCTTCATGTGTGTGGACAATGTTCCGGTGTGTAGAGCAATATCGTTCCAGCCCACACGCTCGCAAGTACTCCAGAATTTCCAGCGATTCAGGATCTGAGGTGATGGTGAATACTACATAATTCTCATCAATGATGTCTTTCTTCATCGATGCAAAGTTGCAGAACTTTTTCCCTTGGCCTCGTCGTGGAACAAGATATGCCATTTCTGTACGAGTAAGATATTTCAATGAATTCAGTCAAACCAGTAATTTTAGCATCAATTTAGCAAGTAAGCGTTTAGATCTAATAAAAATTACAGAAACATATCATCACGACTTGTAAACCTAGGTACCAGAGTGAATTCAAATAATGCAATAATTAAATAAAAAATTACAAGAAATTGATTCAAGGATTTGAGAAATCGTAAGAATCAATTGAATTCGAAAGTAATTTTCTGAAGATTTCGAAAGTTTTGATCTTTTAAGAGCTTTGAGAAGACGAAGTAGTGGAAAGAAGTTTTCTGAGAAAGATTTGGATTTTATAGTATACGAGGGAAAACCTTTTTGCACAACTTTTCAAAGTACTCAAGTATCCGTGTTTTGAAATCAGTGGCTGAGATTAGTCGGCCGAAAAACGTTTTAATCGCACGGTTGAGTAAAGAAGTCTTCTCGTATTTCGGACTCGAAAAATTGAAATAAAACGCATTAAAATACACATTCCCAAGTCCGCATTAAAAATTTTGCAGAGCATACGTCATAAAGTGAAAACAAATTATATTTAAATAAACCATATAAGGCATTCAGAAAGAGATAAAAGAGAATGTATCTGACTGATTGATATAGTAATCAACCAGTTACCACTGTGATCTGATCTGGTACTTGTTGACCTTACTGATGGTAGCTTTAAGCATTTCCCAACAATGTCTCACTTATCTGATCAGATTCCTGTGTGAAGTACTTCGTTACTTATCTGATTCTCTTTATCTGATGCAATAAAACACATTAAATACACATTCCCAAGTCCGCATTAAAAGTTTTGAAGAGCATGCGTCATAAAGTGAAAACAGAGTAAAAATCAATTTATTTAAATAATGTATATAAGGCATTCAAAAAGGGATAAATAAGAGAACGTATCTGACTGATTGATATTGTAATCAACCAGTTACCACTGTGATCTGATTTGGTACTTGTTGACCTTACTGATGGTAGCTTTAAGCATTTCCCAACAATATCTCACTCATCTGATCAGATTCTTGGTTGAACCACTTTGTGACTTATCTGATCCACTTATCTGATTCTCTTATCTGATGCACTTATCTGATTCACTTCATCCTTCAATCTTCTTCTATTCAGCCCGCATTTACTATGCACTAAAGTCTACTTCCGTCAAAACATTTACTTCGGAGAGTCAAAAAGTCGCCTCGATTCCCAAATCAGCGCGATTTGACATTCCATAATAATGGCATAGATACGTAGTGATTACTCACACCGACAACTCATCCAACCATTAGCCGCGTGTTCCTTATGCGTTGTCGATGCAAATTTCTCTTAAGGTCTTCTGAGAAAACAAATTTGCATTTATACCCCTAATTTCCTTCTATAAATTAGCCTGGGGTGTTAGGCAAACAACACAACATAAACCATTCATCTTCTTTAGCATATACTTCATGCTTTTCCGATGAGTTCCTTATTTCTGGTGAAACTTCTGGCGAAAACCTTTAACCCTTTTTTAATGAATTCAGGTTCTCAAATCAACCCTGTGTGTTCCTTCACACTGCTTTCGTCGTCATCTATGATTACACATATGATCAATGCAAATCTTCTTTACCACCGTGGAGGCGGATCTGCTAAGGCAAATGAGAAGGCACTTCTCCTAACCGTATGCACCTTGTGCGCCTATCGAGATGACAAAATTAGCATGAACAGACTCAGTCTGAAACAAAACATGAGTTTGGTATATGATTTCATGTATCAAACTCAATATTTGCATGTGACACTAGTGTCCGTTTGGTCCTTATGACCAAACCTGTGGCACTATGTCCCATTTAACAGCTAGAGAGCCCATTGATTTTAGGTCTAAGGGATCCTAGCTTAAAGAACCTTCAAGGCCCGCTCTCGCTCCTCACTCTGAAGCTCTAAGAGTGGCTTTCAAGATTCTAGAAGCTTCTTTGCATCCCTTGGGTCGGAGAAAATGAGAGCATTAGCTCTTAAAATCTCTCTCTCTCCTTCCCTACCTTGGGTTGGCTTAGGGTTTATGGTTTATGTAGCGACCTCCGGGTCTTCTTGTACTTGTAGCTTGTAATACCACTTGACGATAGCTTGTAGCACTTGTAGGTGGCTTGTGATATTATTTGTAACTTGTAAATCTGACCTCCGGGTCCTTATCAATGAAAAATTATATTATTTCATTTTTGTGTTGCTTCTTCTGACTTATACGATCTGTAGCTTTAACAATGTACGACTTGCTTGTTGACCGTTGCTTAATCGACTTATAAAGTAATCTTCCAATCTGATCAGTTCCCCCTTAATCTAATATATCTTGAACTGATCTGCTCCTTGTCAGAACTTCAGATCGACTACTTGTCTGGCTTTCTGATCGACTCCTTATCTGAACTTCAGATCGGCAACTTTGTCTGACTTTCTTTTATGCTCCTTATCTGAACTTCAGATCGGTTCCTCGTCTAGTCGCCTGATCAGTTGAGATTCCTAACTCAACTGATTCCTCTTAACCTGGTTATTCTTTTAACCAACTGGTTCTGGAGATCAGTCCACAAACCATATCTGGTGCACTTTCTCCGAGATCCAGAAGCCCTAGCTCGTTGCATAACTCTCTGAATTTGATCTCAGCTAGCGGCTTAGTTAAAATATCAGCTTTCTGCTTGTCGGTATGGATCTTTTCCATTATGATATTCTTCTTTTCAACGTGATCTCTGATGAAATGGTGTCTGACATCCACATGCTTGCATCTTGTGTGTAGAACAGGATTCTGAGTGATTGCAATAGCACTATTACTATCACAGGATATAGGTATGTTCTTAGCTACGATGTTGTAATCCCTCGGCGAAATGACTTAGCAGCGATTGGGAACAATGACTTCTCCCGCCCCATATATATTCTACTTCAGTAGTACATGTCGCAACTAATGTCTGCTTCTTCGAAAACCAAGAGATCAGTTTATTTCCCAGAAACTGACATGAACCCGAGGTTAACTTCCTGTCGATTCTGCAACCTCCGTAATCAGAATCAGAATACACACAAAGCTCTAGATTATCATCTGATGGGTAAAATAAACCGAGGTTTACTGTCCCCTTCAGATACTTGAGAATCCGCTTACCGCTTTAGGTGGCTTTTGCTTTGATTTGCTTGAAAGTCGCACATACACCTACCGCAAAAAGTGATGTCCGGCTCATCGCGCAACAGTATAGTAGTGATCCAATCAGAGCTCTATATTCTTTCTGATTAGCTTTCTGACCATCTTCATCTGGATCCATCTTGAACCAGGTCATCATGGGAATTATGGCTTCCTTGCAATGTTGAACTCCAAACTTTGCCAGTAGATTCTTTGTGTACTTCACCTGGCAGATGAATATCCCTTTTGTACTCTGCTTGACTTGTAAACCCAGAAAAGTAATTCATTTGACCCATCATGGACATCTCGAACTTCCCTTGCATCAATTTGCTGAACTTCTCACATAGCTTCTTGTTGGAAGATCCGAAGATGATGTCGTCCACATAAATCTAAACCATCAGAATATCTTCTCCATCTTCTATTCTGAATAAAGTTCTATCCACTATTCCTTTAGTGAACCCGTTGTCTATCAAAAACTGAGAGAGTGTATCACACCAAACTCGAGGAGCTTGTTTCAGGCCGTAAAGAGCTTTTCTTAAACGGTACACTTGGTTGCCTTTTTCAAAGACTGGAGGTTGTTCGACATAAACTTCCTCTGCTAGTACCCC
Organism: Stenogyne calaminthoides; assembly: GCA_037126765.1. Taxonomy (NCBI): domain Eukaryota; kingdom Viridiplantae; phylum Streptophyta; class Magnoliopsida; order Lamiales; family Lamiaceae; genus Stenogyne; species Stenogyne calaminthoides. The sequence goes on from JBBCBC010000011.1 coordinate 30,777,587, forward strand.
ATTTAAGAATGCACTCTTTACATCCATCTAATACACAATTGTAGGTCCCGAACGGGTTTTGTGAGGGCAGAAGTCTAGAGGGGAGATAGACTTCTGAAAACTTTTTGTGCAGATCAGGTGTGAGGGCGCTTAGCCCGATCGAGTCTTGAGTGAATCAGTTTGGGTGATAACCAACTTACTAATCGCCTGAAGGCAGATTAGTTCGGTAACTATCAGTTTAACTGATGTGTGCGGAAGCTTAAGTTTTACCCGTGAAAAACCAGTTTTTATAAATCAGATTCCAAAGTTAGTGTTTTAACCAATTGACTGAAGTGTCAAGCTTGATCAGATCAGAAGCTTGGTGCTAGCTGATCTCAACTTAGAATATGTATGCGCTTTAAAGGTTGTGTGCAATTGTGTAGACAGTTAATCAAAGCGGTAAAGGCACACAAGATTTATAGTGGTTCGACAAACCAATCCCCACGCCCACTCTTCCCTATCACAAGGGACACCAACTTAACCAACTGAACTTAGTTTTATGTGTTAGTTCAACACAGTACACCGACATATATTTAAGGAGTACTCACTTAACCGATCCCAGAAATCAGAACTAGAAACCCTAGTCTGAAATCTTGCTAAACAATTAACCTAACTTGGGTTTGGATAAGATTGTTTTGGTTCCAACTATGAAATCTTTTCTAGTGTTTAAGGTAGCCTATCGCCTAGATGAAAAGATTTCTATGCTAAGAACTTATGGGATGAACACTTAATAAAATAATCTTCTTGATCGTGTTCTTCGTATGGAAATCGATAATTGCTTGAGCTTCTTGATTGTTCAAGGTGTTTCCGTATCTTCACTCAAGTGTGATCCCATATTTATAGACCTTGAAATCAAAGAGCCGTTGGAGAGCAATTTGAATTTCGTGCTATATTAGGTAGTTTGCGAGATTGATGTGACGCGTCTTGAGAACGGCATGGCCGAAAGCGTGAACTTGTATTTTATAGCCGTTAGAGAGAGCAGCATCAAATCCCTTAATTGTCGGCTCCGATCATACGTGTCTTAATCTTATTAGTTAACAGACGCACTTTTCAGTGTTTGTTCTTCCAACTAAGGTTGACATTCTTCTTGTTCAGATCATAGACGTATGATTAGGTGAAACATCAGTTTTCTCTGGTGAGTGACTTTGATCAATCGAATCGATCACCGATCTACGATGGAGTCTTCGGTGCTTAGGTTGACTTAGCTTCAACTAGCAGACTCGGCTGATGTAGGTCTTCTGGTCTGATCTTCTGGAAGTCATCTGATCTTCAAGTATTCTGAGTTTTAGCTTTATGCCTTCAGCTAAGATATCTGACTAGATCAGATCGATCTGATCTTCTGTTCTTCTCTAGCATTCTGGCCTCAATACATATTGAGGTTCCCCCTCAATATGTGACCTATCTATTACATCAGTTGTTCTATACAATAATTATCAACTGGTATTCTATAAACGGTAATATAAACATCAGTCAGCTAACAGATCTGACTGGTCCTATTACATGTGTTTCTGGAACTTTTATCAAAACTATAAATTTCCGAACAATTTCCCCCTTTTTGATAAAACCAAAACACCTGAGAAACCAAACACAGTTGATAAATATAGAACAGTAAAGAGCACATAATCAGAAGACAATGAGATTTTGTCTTAGGATCATAAAATAAACTTTTCTCATTAGATATGTCGATTACATGTTACATCAGAAAAGTTTGAATTTAAAAACAGCTGATCCTGAGAAGTCTTCTGATTCTTCACTCTTTAGGCTTGTATCCTTCTGACATCTCTCTTTGATCTTGAGGTACGCGTTGAAGATCCGATATAGTTTCCATTTGACATCATTGGTCCGGGCCGAGGATCGATTATATGCGTTTTGGCTCAGATGTCAAAGTAGAATCTCTGAAATGCCGATCTATCAAATGAGCCATCCGCCTTCTTCGAGTAATCCAATGATCATACTCTTGGCGAGATATTTTTACATTGATAAGTTTGGCCTCATTTTCCGATACTTGAAAAAACGGATATTTATTTTCTAACCAAATTGAGGAATTCATCATCCGGAGATTCTTCTCGTGGAACAAGATTAAGGACAAAAGCATCCAGAAGCCATTCACTTCTGATCTTGTTCCATTCCTCAAACCTCTTAGCATGTGCCGCAGTTTTTGGAATGATCTCATCAACTCTTTGTTTGGCACCGAGGTTCCGCACAATTTTCGGCCTTTCCTTTCTTCGCTCTCGATCCTGAATTTTTTCTTGATTTTTCGCCTCTGTCAATTTTTTTTTCCGCCTTCTTTCTTCTTCTTCGCTTTTTTTCGGCCTCTTCAAAGAACTTTGCTCTTTGGATGGTTTCTCATGATTCCTATCGGCTTTGTATTTGGCTAACAGGCTTCTTGTGACTATTTTAGTCCGAGGATCGGTACAGTTGTGGTCCGAAGTGGTCAGTGCACAGACAGTGATTTCCAAAGACCCGCAGCAGCCTACCTTTTGTGATGTCCCAAAGACTTCAGCTAGCCTACCTTTCTTGCCTTTGACTTTTCCATCTTTTTTCGAGAGACTTCGTTAGCAAAGAGATCCGGATGGTCTAGTCTTTGTCCATAGGCTTCAACCGTCGAAATTAGGTCTTCATTGTTACGATCATGTCGGGCTTGGTTTCTCACTCCGTCCTTCCCCCTTTTTGGTTTGATCAAAAAGAGCTGTGAGGTGGGAAGTTAGGGATCCAAAACTGACTGATATTGCCCTGTTGAGATCTCAGAATGATAAACACCGAACTTGAGCGCTTAGATGTTCAACCTTCGAGATCATTTCGGTCTTGACAGATTCCATGGCGCAAGAGAGAGTGTTAAAATCAGTTTGTCAAGTTTCTCTTCATCAATTCGAGCTTTTCAAAGGAGCATCGAAAAAAAAACTTGTTGTTGATCCACCTGAATCAGCTTGTCATCAACGGATTTTATAAGTTTGGCAGACACGGTGGTCACAGTTTGGGAGAACTGATCTTTGATAGCTGCAATCTGGGAAATAGCCAATTCCCTTTGATCTGTTATTTCTTTGAGGCCAATCTGCCTCTGATCAGCTATCACTCCCTCAACTTCTTCTTTCAGGAGATCTTTGAGACAAGATCCGATTTCACTGAAATGATCAAATGATGATATGTGATGTTGGAATGTTTTTCGTCACTTGATCGGTCTCGATTGTTTGTGCCTCCAAAGGTTGGTCATGAACCTGCGGCACACCAGTTCCACTATCATCGGCAGCTCTGATCCTTCATTGTAGCATCTGCTTCAGGAGCTTCTTGAGAAGTCTCCGGTTCGCCTTGTTCAGTCAACCTTAGCTTCCTGTGGATCAGAGCTTTGATAGATTCAGTAGTTATCAGCTCAGCTGGTGATCCTACTTTAGCAGATTTCCTCATATCGAGCAGATTTCTCCCTTGTTAAGTGGGGGAAAATGAGAGCATCAGATTTAAAATCTCTCTCTCCCCTGCTCTTCTTGGGTTAGGATGAGGGTTTAGGGTTATAGGTTTAGGGTTTTCGATTATGACTTATGTACTGACCTCCGGGTCCTTTGTACTTGTAACTTGTAATGTAATCTGACCTTCGGGTCTTTATCAATTAAAAGTTCTATTATTCCATTGTTGTGTAAATTCTCTGCTTTCTTATGCAATTGTAGGCTTTAATCTGTGAATCTTCCTTGTTGAATATCAGCTAAATCGACTTACAAAGATGTAAAATAACCCAACTGATTTAATCAGATATTCCTTTTAAATTGAGCGTTTCCTTTAATCTGATAAACCTTAAATCTGATCAGTTCCTTTAATCTGATAACTCATAAATCTGATCGATTTCTCACATCAGTTCCTTGACTGATCTTCTGATCAGTTGAGATACCAAACTCAACTGATTCCTTTCAGCCTGGTTAGTCTCTTAACCAGCTAGTTCTGGAGAACAATCCATCAATCATTTTAGGTGCTTTTTCTCCAAGATCCAGAAGCCCTAGCTCATTACACAATTCTCTGAATCTAATCTCAGCTAGTGGCTTGGTTAGAATATCATCTTTCTGTAAATTAGTGTGAATCTTTTCCATTCTGATATTCTTCTTTTCAACATGATCTCTTATAAAATGGTGTCTGACATCCACATGCTTGCATCTTGTATGTAGAACGGATATTGAGTGATTGCAATATAACTATTATCTGTCACCAGAATATAGGTACATTCTTAGCTACGATGTTATAATCCTCACCACGACTAAGCGAGGCGATTGGGAGACAAACCTTTCCTGCAGACCATATATTCTCGCTTTCAAGAGTAGATGTCGCGAATCGATGTCCTTCTTTTTGAAAACCACGAGATCAGTTTACTTCCTAAAAACTGACATGTTTCTGAGGTTGACTTCCTGTCAATCTTGCAACCTCCAAAATCAAAATTAGAATACCCACTAAGCTCTAGATTATCATCTGATGGGTAAAATAAACCAAGGTTTACTGTCCCCTTCAGATACTTAAGATTCCGCTTAGTTTTTCTAGGTGGCTTTGCTTTGGATTTGCTCGAAATCGCACATACACCTATTGCAAAGGTGATATCCGGTCCGCTGGCTTGCGGTCAGTACGATGAGAGATCCAATGAGAGCCCTATATTCTTTTCGATTTGTTTTTCGACCATCCTCATCTGGATCCATCTTGAATCCAGTTCATCATAGGAATTTTGGCTTCCTTGCAATTTTGAACTCCAAACTTAGCCAATAAATTCCTAGTGTACTTTGCTTGGCGATGAATATTCCTTCGACTTTGCTTCACCAGAGACCCGTAAAGTAATTCATCTCATCCCATCATGGACATCTCGAACTTCCCTTGCATTAGCTTGTCAATCTTTCACATAGACTCTTGTTGGGAGATCCCAAGATGATGTCGCCCACGAGATCCGAACCATCGTAATATCTTCTCCATCTTCTATTCTCGAATAAGGTTCTCGTCCCATTGCCTTTAGTGAACCCACCGTCGATCAAGAACGAGAGAGTGTATCATACCAAGCTCGAGGAGCTTGTTTCGTGCCATAAAGAGCTTTTCTTAAATGGTACACTTGGTTGTTCTTTTTTCAAGCACGGAGGTTGTTCAACATAAACTTCCTCTGCTAGTACCCCGCTTAAAAATGCACTCTTTACGTCCCATCCGATACACACGTGAACCCTCTGTGGGAAGCATATGCCGAAATAGCCGAATGGCTTTAAAGCGAGCGATCGGCAAAGGTCTCGTCATAATCAATTCCTTCCGATTGTGAATACCCCTTAGCAACAAAGTCTTGCCTTATTTCCGTGATGACATTTTTCTCATCTCTTTGTTCTTGAAAACCCACTTTGTGCCAATTACGTCTTGATGATTTGGTCCGCATCTACCGGTTCCCAAACTTGATTTACGGCCGAACTGTTCCAGCTCTTCTGCATGGCTAGAATCCGGTTTGCGTCTTGTAGAGCTTCCTCTATTGTTGTTGGTTCCTTCATAGACAAATAAATAAAGAATAATACATGGCACTTTCACCAACTGATGTCTAGTTTTAACTTTATCGAGATGGGTCTCCGATGATCGATCAGTTGGATGACTGGTTATCCAGGTCCTTCTGTTCTGATTTGCGTCGGTTTGGAGAACATCATCCATTTCTGATAAAGGTTCATTACTAGTGACTGGGAGTGGTGCAGAATTATGATCCACTTGATAAGAACATGTCTCAGCTGATGTTGGACTCATCATGTGCTGATGTCTGTTCGTGGGAACTTCAGTGTTCCCCGAACCGGATGGTTCGGTTGATATTTATCTCACCAGATCGCCTTCATCATCGAAACGAGTTTTTTCGTACCTTAGGATCTGAATGATCTGGTGAATCAGCTAGATTTGGAATGTATACTGTTACGGTTTCTGATTCTTTTTCCTTGATCATTAGCTGATCCATTTTCTAAACATCAGGTACTTGTTGATCAGGTACATCTTGTTCTAAGGCAGATTTCTCTTGTTCAGAAGATGCTTCATCAAAGACTACATGGGGTGTTTCTTCCACAAGTAGGGTTCGTCTGTTGTAAACCCTGGAAGCCTTGTTAGATGAGGAATATCCTAAGAATATATCCTCATCTGACTTGGCCTCAAAAGTCTTCAACTGACTCTTCCCATTGTTGTGTATGAAACACTTACACCCAAAAATGTGAAAGTAAGAGACACGAGGTTTTCTGTCCTTCCACAGTTCATAGGGTGTTTTGTAGTGAGCCTTAGTCAGAAGACATCTGTTCTGAGTATGGCATGCAAGTGTTGATTGCTTCGCCTGAAACGGCTTGGTATTGCATGTTCAAATAACATCGTCTGGCGGAACTTCTTTGAGAGTTCTGTTCTCCGCTCGCTACTCCATTTTGTTGTGGCGTCCTTGCACCGATGTTTCATGTCAGATACCAAACTTAGAGCAAAAAATCAAGAATAAAAGAGTTCATAAATTCTCGTACCTTTATCTCGATCCGACTTTTACTACAATCGACACCCTTCTCATTTTGTAATCTTTTTAGCGACTTGGGTATCTTCGTTGTCGCCTCATTCTTCTTATGTAAGAATATAACCTGTAAAAACTTGGAATAGTCATCCACTATTACCAGAGTATATTTAAGTCCCGTTGAGACCGATCGTGTAATCGGGTCAAAATAGATCCATATGTAGCAATTTGCGAAGATTGGCCGGATGCCGGTCCGGAATTCCCTTGAATGAAGCTTTGATCTGTTTTCCTTCGACATGCGAAGACATGTCTGATCCTTTGAAAATACTTCATTCGGAAGTCCTTCCACTAGAGACATCCTTGCTATCTTATTAAGAGTTTTAAAGTTCAGATGGCTCATTCATTTGTGCCAGAGCCAATTGCTACTTTTGGAACTCTTGACAATCAGGCATGCATTTCTTGGGCAACTGCTCCAATCACCGTGTAGATCGTCCCTTTCCTTGAACCGCTTAGCAAAATCTGTTGAGTGGCTCGATTCTTGATAGTGCATTGGTCACGAGAACTCAACACCGAATCCGTTGTCGCAGAATTGTGAAACCGATAATAGGTTGTGCTTTAGACCTTCGACATATGAGACTCCAGTTACTTGTACATCATCATTCTCTAAGGTTCCGAATCCTTTGGTATAACCAAAGTTATCATCACCGAAGAGTACACGCGGGCCTTTTTTTTATGTAAGAGCCGAGGAGATGTTTGCTTCCAAATATGTGCCTTGAGCATCCACTATCGATGTACCGGATAGTTGCTTGCACACCTCCTTTGTTGGCCGCACCCACGCGATCCTGCGCAGCCAAATCAGGGCTTTAGGTACCCCTTTTGGATTGGGTCCCGAGGGGTTAGGATTAGTTTTGGGGATCCATACAAACAGAGCACTTCTATTGTGATCAGTTAGATCAGAAGGCCTGATTTGTCTCCCATACCTATCAACATAATCATACGTCTCTTTATATGCTTTCTGATTAGTATGATTATTAGTGTGAACCTTGGGTGACTTAGAAGACTTGAGATTTATCTTTTCTGTTTGTCTTCTTTTCATCCATTGTGGTTCTGGTGCAGCAGCCCTGGATTTCTGATTATAGGGGTAGGTACGATTGCTACCATCAAAAGATTCATATCTTTTCGGCATAGGTGATTTTTGCAGTTTACCTGAAGCATGCTTATTAGGCAGGTGACCTTGATTGGGTCTCAGATTGGACTTCCCTTTTACAGGTTGTCTTTTCTGATTCCCGATCTGTTGATCAGGTTGAGGTCTCTTCAGAAGAACTGGGTTCTTGATTTGATTCTCGATCGATGCTTTTACCGATTAGGGTCCATTTCGCCCCATCCGGTTGGGCACTGCCTTACCCGCTCAACTGGTATTTTTCCCTTATTAGATACATGTTTCGCTTTTGGTGTATCTTTGTCAGAAACTCGTCTGATTACACCTTTTTGAGATGAATCAGCTGGGGCTTTTGAGGATGTCGAAGGGTTCTCATACCCAAGTCCCTTCTTGTTAATCGTTGTTCGAAAATAGGTGTTCATGTCTTGAACAATTTTAGATGATTTTGTAAACACCTCTATTTTCTTACGCAGATTATCCTCAGATGATTTTAGACTTTCATGCTTTCGGAACAGCTCATCGAATTTTGCTTGCAGGATTTTGAAGTCATCAGCTTGCTGTTTGTTAAATTCCTGATCAGAAGGTTTAACTTTCAGAATTTTAAATTCCTTAGTTTTTCCTTCCGAAGCGGTTTAAATTTATTTTAAGTTCGAGGCTTTTATTGAGATCATTCTCTTTAGCAAGTCGATTATTTACGGTCCTCGACTTATCATTTTCAAATTCCCACTATAGCATAAGTGTCTCATTGCATTGGAGAGATCCTCAAGCAATTGCTCGGTAGTAGAGTCACAGTCAATCTCCCAAAGGTGTGCTAATGATAGCAGGTGTAGAAGCGAACAAAGCAGGTTTGGAGGTTACCTCAGATTGGTCCTCCTTGGCCATCAGGCAGATCTCATCATCATCTAAAGAGAATATCAGATCTTCATTTCCATAGAAGTCAACAAAGATCTTCGATCGGTAAAATCTTCTACAGAGGGCGAATCTGAATCGTCAATTCTCGACGTGTCAGCAACCATAGCTTTTCTATCCCTGTACCGTTGCTCTCTTCTGTTCCTCTTTTCTTCCCTTTCTCTTGGGGTCAGGTCTGGGCAGTCTGCGTTGTAGTGACCTGGCTTCTCACAATTGAAGCATGCTCCTTGATCCACGGAACCTTTTCTTCCAGGTGAATCACTCCGTCTGTATGATCTATCAGGTGATTTTCCTTTCTGATAGTAGTCTGAGCTTCTTCTGTCTGATTGGTTATCTCTTCTCTCATCATTTAGATTATCTCTTTTCCTTTCATCTTTGTGATCTCTCCGATCATCGATCATTCGATTCAGTTCTTCTTTTCGAGATCATTTATGATCTCCTATCTCTTCCTCTTCCTCTCGGCTATGTTGATAATCTTTATAGAATCTTCGATACTTACCCAGTTGAGTATTTGATTTCTCTAGTTTCCTGGTAAGCAGAGCGATCTGTTCTGCCTGACTTATGATGTTTCCAATGGGCTCATTGGTCTTCAATCTGCTGCTGGTTGCCTTAAAAGCAACTGATTTGGAAGTTGAGGCTTCAAATGGGCACCCCATCTTCATCAGCTTGTCCTCTCTCAATTAAATCGAACTCGTGAGCTTTAAGGCTCAAGAACAAGCTACTTGGCTTCATTTTTGAAATGTCTTGGCAATCCTTGATTACCGTGACCTTCATGTCCCATTTCTTGGTGAGAGACCTTAAAATTTTGTAGTTGATATCTTTATCAGACATCTCTACCAAGTTCTCGGGCTTGTTTATTGACATAGTAATCCATCCATCGAGTTCGTTGATGGTTTTAGTTGGCAAACATCTTCAATTTTTTGAACTTTACCAGTTCGCCTGCGCAGACGGTTTGCCTTTTATCCGGTCATTTCCTCTCGATATTTTTTTCAAATAGAGTATCCCACATTGCTTTCGCAGATTTGAGATACTTAATCTTTTCCTTGGTGACCTTGTCCATTGTTTTCATGATAATATGCCTTTGCGATAGTATCTAGAGTATGCGATTTCCTTTCCTCTCAGATCCATCAAGGTCAGCGCTTTTTACATAAGACTTCCCGGGCAAAAGTCGGATCTCCTCCAACCGCAGGGTTGTCGAATATATGATGATGGGTCCTCTTTTGATGACTTCCATCATTCTGCCACTGATCGAACCTAGATGGTTGGACATATATAAGGCCCAATCTGCATACTCATCGATTGAGAACTTTGGCAGATCATGATACATACCTGTGGTGTTATCCATGCTGAGTGTTTTTGGAAAATTAATGAGTTTTAAGAAGGTTTTTCAAGATCAGTTCAGTCGACCACAAAGATTCTTCCTCAAGAATCGATGATACACAAAGTCGATTAGTCTCAGAGAACCAACCGCCGATACCACTTGTAGGTCCCGAACGGGTTTTGTGAGGGCAGAAGTCTAGAGGGGAGGGGTGAATAGACTTCTGAAAACTTTTTGTGCAGATCAGGTGTGAGGGCAGTTAGCCTAATCAGAGTGCGAGTGAATCAGTTTGGGCTGATAACCAACTTACTAATCGCCTGAAGGCATATTAGTTTGGTAACTATCAGTTTAACTGATGTGTCCGGAAGCTTAAGTTTTACCCTTGAAAAACCAGTTTTTATAAATCAGATTCCAAAGTTAGTGTTTTAACCAATTGACTGAAGTGTCAAGCTTGATCAGATCAGAAGCTTGGTGCTAGGTGATCTCAACTTAGAATATGTATGCGCTTTAAAGGTTGTGTGCAATTGTGTAGACAGTTAATCAAAGCGGTAAAGGCACACAAGATTTATAGTGGTTCTGACAAACCAGGTCCCACGCCCACTCTTCCCCCTATCACAAGGGGCACCAACTTAACCAACTAAACTTAGTTTTATGTGTTAGTTTAACACAAGACAATCGACAGATATTTAAGGAGTTCTCACTCAACCGATCCTTAAAATCGAACTAGAAACCCTAGTCTCGAATTTGCTAAACAACTTAACCTAACTTGGGTTTGGATAAGATTGTTTTGGTTCCAACTATGAAATCTTTTCTAGTGTTTAAGGTAGCCTATCAGCTAGATGAAAAGATTTCTATGCTAAGAACTTATGGGATGAACACTTAATAAAATAATCTTCTTGATCGTGTTCTTCGTATGAAAATCGATAATTGCTTGAGCTTCTTGATTGTTCGGTGTTTCCGTATCTTCACTCAAGTGTGATCCCATATTTATAGACCTTGAAATCAAAGAGCCGTTGGAGAGCAATTTGAATTTCGTGCTATATTAGGTAGGTTTGCGGGATTGATGTGGCGTCTTGAGGAACGGCATGGCCGAAAGCGTGACCTTATATTTTATAGCCGTTAGAGAGAGCAGCATCAAATCCCTTAATTGTCGGCTCCAATCATACGTGTCTTGTTCTTATTGGTTAACAGACGCACTTTTCAGTGTTTGTTCTTCCAACTAAGGTTGACATTCTTCTTGTTCAGATCATAGACGTATGATTAGGTGAAACATCACACCGGTTTTCACTGGTGGTGACACAATGAATCGATCGACCAATTCGATGGAGTCTTCGATGCTTCGTGCCGACTTAGCTTCAACTAGCAGACTCGGCTGATGTAGGTCTTCTGGTCTGATCTTCTGGAAGTCATCTGATCTTCAAGTATTCTGAGTTTGAGCTTTATGACTTCAGCTGAGATATCTTAACAGATCATATCGATCTGATCTTCTGTTCTTCTCTAGCATTCTGGCCTGTCGGATATCAACTTTTCTTTTGATCTTCAGATCTGACTTATACATATTGAGGTTCCCCCTCAATATGTGACCTATCTATTACATCAGTTGTTCTATACAGTAATTATCAACTGATATTCTATAAATGGTAATATAAACATCAGTCAGCTAACAGGTCTAACTGGTCCTATTACATGTGTTTCTGGAACTTTTATCAAAACTATAAATTTCCCAACAACAATAAACCCTCTGTGGGAAGCATATGCCAGAAATAGCCGAATGGCTTCTAGGCGAGTGACTGGTGCAAAGGTCTCATCATAATCAATTCCTTCTGATTGTGAATACCCCTTAGCAACAAGTCTTGCTTTATTCCTGGTTATGACATTATTCTCATCTCTCTTGTTCTTGAATACCCACTTCGTGCCAATCACGTCTTGATGAGTTGGTCTGTCCACCAGTTTCCAAACTTGATTCTTCTCAAACTGTTCCAGTTCCTCTTGCATGGCTAGAATTCAGCTTGCGTCTTGTAGAGCTTCCTCTACTGTGGTTGGTTCCTTCAAAGACAGATAGAAACAATACATGGCACTTTCACCAATCTGATGTCTAGTTTTGACTCAATCAGATGGGTCTCCGATAATCAGATCAGTTGGATCACTGGTAATCCAGGTCCTTCTTTTTTGATGTGCGTCTGTTTGGAGAACATCATCCATTTCTGATAGTAGTTCATTACTAGTGATTGGGAGTGGTGCGGAGTTATGATCCACTTGATAAGAACATGTCTCAGCCGATGTTGGACTCATCATGTGCTGATGTTTGTTCGTAGGAACTTCAGGAGTTCCCCCTGAACCAGATGGTTCAGTTGATACTGTCTCAGCTGTACCAGCTTCTTCACTGACAGTTGTGCGTACCTTAGGGTCTGATTGACCTGTTGAATCAGCAAGATCAAGTTCTGGGATATACACTGTTATGTGTTCAGATTCTTTCTCCTTGATGCTTAGCTGATCCATTTTCTGCGTATCAGGTAGTTGTTGATCTGGTACGGCTTGTTCTGAGGCAACTTTCTCTTGTTCAGAAGATGTCTCATCAAACACCACATGGGGTGTTTCTTTCACAACTAGGGTTCGTTTGTTGTAAACCCTGAAAGCTTTGCTGGATGAGGAATATCCTAAGAATATGCACTCATCTGATTTGGCCTCAAAGGTCTTCAACTGACTTTTCCCATTGTTGTGTATGAAACACTTGCACCCAAAAACATGGAAGTATGAAACACGAGGTTTTCTGCTCTTCCACAGTTCATAGGGTGTTTTGAAGTGAGTCTTAGTCAGCGAACATCTGTTCTGAGTGTGGCAAGCAGTGTTGATTGCTTCTGCCCAGAAACGGCTTGGCGTGGCATGTTCAGCTAACATAGTGCGAGCAGCTTCCTTGAGAGTTCTGTTTCTCCTTTCTGCTACTCCATTTTGTTGTGGCGTTCTTGCAGCTGATGTCTCATGCTGTATACCAAACTCAGTGCAAAAATCAGTAATAAAGGAATTCAGGAATTCTGTACCTCTATCTGATCTGATTTTTACTATGCTGACACCCTTTTCATTTTGTAGTTTCTTGAGCAGCTCGGGTATCTTTGTCGTTGTCTCGTTCTTCTTGTATAAGAATACAACCCAAGTAAACTTGGAATAATCATCCACGATTACAAGAGTATATTTGCATCCACTGAGACTGACTGGTGTAACTGGTCCGAATAGATCCATATGAAGCAGTTGCAGTACTCTACTGGATGCTGGTCCAGGTATTCCCTTAAATGAGGCTTTAACTTGTTTTCCCTTCTGACATGCGGCACATGTCTGATCTTTGGAGAATATCTCATTCGGAAGTCCCTCAACCAAAGGCACACTAGCTATCTTGTTAAGAGTCTTGAAGTTCAGATGACTCATTCTTTTGTGCCAGAGCCAACTGCTATTCTTGGAACTCTTAACAATTAAGCATGTATTCCTTAGGCAGCTGTTCCAATCTGCTGTGTAGATCATCCCTTTCCTTGAACCAGTTAGCAAGATTTATTGAGTAGCTCGATTTCTAATCGTACACTTGTCACTCGAGAACTCAACGCTGAATCTGTTGTCGCAGAATTGTGATACTGATAGTAGATTGTGCTTTAATCCTTCGACAAACGAGACTCTAGTTACTTGTACATCATCATTCTCTAAGGTTCTGAATCCTTTGGTAAAACCAAAGTTATCATCACCGAAGAGTACACGTGGGCCTTCTTGTTCTTTCTAAGAGCTAAGGAGATGTTTGCTTCCAGTCATGTGCCTTGAGCATCCACTATCGATGTACCAGATAATTGCTTGTATACCTCCTTTGTTGGCCAGTCCCACGCGAACCTGCAATCGAATCAGGCTTTAGGTACCCCTTTGGAATTGGGTCCTGGGGGGTTAGTGGTGGATTTAGGGATCCACACAAACAGAGCGCTTCTATGGTAATCAGATAGATTAGAAGGTCTGATTTGTCTCCCATACATATCAACATAATCATACGTCTCTTTATATTCTTTCTGATTAGTATGATTACTCGTGTGAGCCTTGGGTGACTAAGAAGACTCGGGATTTTTCTTTATATTTTGTCTTCTTTTAACCCAGTGTGGCTCAGGTGCAGTAGCCCTAGGTCTTTGGTTATAAGGGTAGGTACGACTGCTACCATCAAAAGATTTATATCTTCTTGGCATAGATGGTCGTTGCAGTTTACCTATAGCTTGCTTATTAGGCAGCTGACCTTGTTTGGGTCTCAGATTAGATTTCCTTCTTACAGGTTGTCTCTTCTGATACCTAATCTCCTGATCAGGTTGAGGTTTCTTCAGAAGAACTGGGTTCTTCTGTTGATTCCTCGGCTGATGCTTAATCAGTTGGGGTCCATTTCTGTTCCCTTTCTGATTAGGCACTTGCCTTACTTGCTCAGCAGGTCTTTTTCCCTTATCAGATACATGTTTAGCTTTTTGTGTATCTTTGTCAGAGACTCTTTTGATTACACCCTTCTGTAGTAAAACAAACGGGGCTTTTGAGGATGTAGAAGGGTTCTCATACCCAATTCCCTTCTTGTTAGTCGGCGTTCGAAAATAGGTGTTCATATCTTGAACGGTTTTTGATGACTTCGTGAAAACCTCTATTTTCTTGCGCAAACTATCCTCAGTAGATTTTAGACTCTCATGTAGTCGGAATAGCTCATCAAACTTAGCTTGAAGGATTTTGAAATCATCAGCTTGCTGTTTGTTGATTGCTAGCTGATCTTTGATTTGCATATCCTGATCAGAAGATTTAACTTTAAGAACGTTAAGTACCTCAGTTATCTTCAGAGCAGTTTTAGCTGATTTTAGTTCAGCTGCTTTACTGACAGTGTTCTCTTTAACAAGCTGATTATTTCTGATCCTTAGCTTGTCATTTTAAGCTTCCACTATTGTATAAGTGTCTACTGCCTCAGAGAGATCATCAAGCAATTGCTCAGAGTAGAGCTGGAAGTCAATCTCTCCAGCAGGTGTGCTAATAATAGCAGGTGTGGAAATTGAAAAAGCAGAAGGTTTGGAGGTTACCTCAGATTGGTCTTCCTCCCTGGCCATCAGGCAGATTTCATCGTCATCTGAAGAGAATATCAGATCTTCATGTTCGTGGAAGTCAACAGCACTGCTTATCAGACAGAAGTCTTCTACAGATGAGTAGCCAGAGTCCTCAGAAGGCAGATATGAATCAACAATTCCAGATGTGTCAGCAACCATGACTTTTCTAAATCTGAAGCGTTGCTCTTTTCTATTCCGCTTCTCTTCCCTTTCTCTGGGAGTCAGGTCAGGGCAGTCGGTGCTGTAGTGACCTGGTTTCTCGCAGTTGAAGGATGATCCTCGATCTACGGAAATTCCACTGCCAGGTGAGTCACTTCATCTGTAGGATCTGTCAGGTGACTTTCCTTTCTGATGGTAATCTGAGCTCCTTCTGTCAGATCTGTTATCTCTTCTCTCATCTGACCGATCATCTCTTTTCTTTTCTTCTCTGTGATCCCTTCGATCATCAGATCTGGTTCTTTCTAGTGACCTGTTGGCCTCCTGTTTCTTCTGTTGTCTTGGTAGTCTCTGTAGAATCTGCGATACTTACCAAGTTGAGTTTTTGATCTTTCAAGTTTCCTGGTAAGCAAAGCGATCTGTTCTGCTTGACTCATTATGTTTCCAACAGGTTCAGTGGCCTTTGATCTGCTGCTGGTTGCTTTAAATGCAACTGATTTTGATGTTGAGGCTTCAGTAGGCGTCTCGTCTTCATCTGCTTGTCCTCTTTCAATTAAATCGAACTCGTGGGCTTTAAGGCTTAGGAACAAGCTACTCGGCATCATCTTGGCTATGTCCTGGCAATCCTTGATTACCGTGACTTTCATGTCCCATTTCTTTGTGAGAGATCCCAGGATCTTGTAATTTATGTCTTTGTCTGACATCTCTCTTCCAAGTTCTCGTAGCATGTTTATTGACATGGTGATCCTCCCATCGAGCTCGTTGATGGTCTCGTTGGGCAACATCTTGAGATACTTTATCTTCTCCTTGGTGACTTTATCCATCGTCTTCATGATTATATGTCTGGCGATTGTATCTAGAGTATACAGCTTTCTTTCTTTTGCATCCATCAGGGCTGGACTTTTTCGTACAAGACTTCCAGGTGCATGATCTGGATCTCCTCCAACCGCTGGGTTGTCGTGATATATGATGATGGGTCATCGTTCAATGACTTCCATCATTCTACCGCTTATCGATCCCAGATGGTTGCACATTTATATAGTCCAATCTGCATACTCATCAATTGAAAACTTAGGCAAATCATGATACATACCAGAGGTATTATCCATGCTGAGTGATTTTGAAAATGATATGAGTTTTAAAAACGGTTTTTCAAGATCTGTTCAAATGACCACAAAGATTGTTCCTCGAGAATCGATGATACTCAAAGCCAGTGGTCTGTAGAACCACTGTTCTGATACCACTTGTAGGTCCCGAACGGGTTTTGTGAGGGCAGAAGTCTAGAGGGGAGGGGTGAATAGACTTCTGGAAACTTTTCGTGCGGATCAGGTGTGATTTACAGATTGCCTGATCAGAGTGCTAGTGTGTCAGTTTGGACTGATGTTCAATCTTACTGAGTGCCTGAGGGTAGATCAGTTTGATATCTGTCAGTTTAACTGAGAGTGCGGAAGCTTGTAATTACCCGTGTGAAAAACCAGTTTTATCAAATCGGATTCTTAAGTTAGTTTTGAATTGGCTGACTAAGGTGTCAACCTGATCAGATCAGTTGCTTGGTGCAAACTGAGCTTAACTTAGAATATGTATGCAATTTTAAACTCAGTTGTGTGAATAGTGTAAAGCAAGATTTTTATAGTGGTTCAGACGAAACCCGTCTTACGTCCACTCTTCCCTTAACACAGGGGCAACTTAACCGAACTTAACCTGCTTGGACTTAGGTTTATGTGTTAGTCCAACACTCAATAGATGTTTATCGAGTTCACACTCAACCGAACCAGAAATCAGAAAACTAGAATCCCTAGTCTGAAATCTTGCGGTAACAAAATTAACCTAACTTGTGTTTGGGTAAAGAATATTTGAGGGTTCCAACTGGAAATCTATCCTGGTGTTTTAGGTAGCTAAATGCTAGTGGATAGGATTTCTTGCTAAGACTAATGGGATGAACACTCTAAGAATAATCTTCAAATATGGTGTTCTTCGAGTGGAAATTCTGAAGGATTTTTGCTTCTTGAGAATTTGCGTTAATGTTGTTGTTCCGCTCTGCTCAATTTTTCATATGATGGTAGTTGGTCTTTTATCCTCCCTGTTTTTCACTTGACGAGCAATCCCATTTTATAGACCTCGAAATCAAAGAGCCGTTGGAGAGCAATTTGAATTTTGGGCTATATTAGGTAGGTTGTAGGATATGGTTGTGACGTGCTCTGAATATCGGCGTGGCCGTAGGCATGATTAGTGCCGTTTATGTCCGCAGCGACTAATCCCGTAATGTCAGCTCTTTTTGTGCACGTGTCGCTTTCTCCTTGGCCTCGCGAGGCGGCACTTCAGTAATTTGTCCGTTAGACAATTGATATTCATTTTGTAGAAGATTCGTCTTGTCTTGTGAATCATTTTGATTGACGCTAGGTGTGAGCTGACTTGATCATATAACTGATCAGTCTACCTTGTTGCGTCTTCTGTTGCAGATTGTCTTAGCTCAATATGCAGACTCGGCTGATTGTAGGTCTTCAGGTCTTCTGGTAGTCTTCTTATCTTCAGGTGACTCTGAGCCTCAGTGTCTTTAGTCATACTGAGTCTTCAGGTTTGTTACTGAGTCTTCAGGTTTATCTGAGTCTTCAGGTTCATCTGAGTCTTCAGCTTTATCTGAGTCTTCAGGTTTGTCTGAGTCTTCAGGTTCATCTAAGTCTTCAGTGTCTTCTATCTTCACCTGATCTTTTGACTTCTTGTCTTCTGATTTGTTCTTAGCCTTCTGATCATCTGACCTTATCTCGGTCATCTGATACTTCGACCTGACCTATACATATTGAGTTCCCCCTCAATATGTGACCTATCTTTTACATCAGCTATCTATACATTTCAGCTGGTCATCTTAATCTGATTCTAAGTCATCAGTCAGCTAACAGGTCTGACTTGTCCTATTACAACCTATTTTGGAACTTCCATCAAAACTAAAATACATATTTCCCAACAGTTAACCTGAAAGCTTTAGGAAGTGTGTTAAGGAATTTCTCTAAAGATCAGAGAGAGTGGACGTAGGAGTTTGAGTCTCTGAACCACTATAATTGTTGTGTTGTTTGCTTTTTGTACTGCATTTTATCTGTTGCATGTTTTTCACTGAAAGCATATTTCACTGATACTCAGTTGGAATCAATCCACTGAATGTGCATTAACTGATTCACAACCTTAATCACTATTTTACTAAGGAAGAGATTTTCAGCAAGCTATAATGAGTATTAACGTAGGGCCAACCATTCCACACTCTTGATTAGCTAGAACAGATAGCTACCAAACTGAACTAACTCTACTGAGTATTCAGTAAGATAATTATCTGATCCAATCTTCTCAGGATCTCTGATAAAATCAGGATTAGTTGGGCTAATTTGATGCTACTGAAAGCTGGTCAGGATCACTGTCTCAGTAGACTTTGACTCAGGGCGATTTGTGCTTCTTAGGGCAAAAATATCAGGACAACCTGACCCATCTGACCTCAGTGAAGAAAAAGTTTTAAAAATCACTGAACACATGTATTCTACCCCCATACACGTGTGAGACTCGTTTGCACCGGGACCAACAAGTGGTATCAGAGCAGTGGTTCATTTTGACCACTTCCTTTAGTTTATTTGCTGAAAGAATGTGGTGGTCTACTGAATAGATCTTATTGCTGATATCTTACAAGGCTCATTCATCATGCCTTCTAAGAAACTTCCTATGTTCTCTGTTGATAGCTATGACATATGGAGACTGAGAATGCAGGCTCATCTGTACTCTAAGCATGAGAGAATGTGGAGAGTGGTTTCTGAAGGACCATTCAAATACACTGTTGTGAATCCCAGAATTACTGATACTGAGAGAAATGATCCTAGAGATGAATTTCCAAAACCTGATGATCAACTTACTCCTGATGAGAGAAAGTTGGTCAATTTGGACTACATTGCTAAATACACTCTATATAGCACTATTGATATGGTGTTATGGGAATGATTTCTCACTGTGAAACTGCAAAAGAAATATGGGACACACTTGCTATTATGTGTCAAGGCACATATCACATTAAAGAAAACACACTTTCTGTTGCTATTGGAAAGTTTGATAGCTTTGAAATTGAAGATAGTGAATCCATTGACAAACTGGAAGTCAGATTTACTAGCATTATGAATGATCTGAATGCTCTTGGGAAAAGATACCCGCAGAGAGAAGTGGCACTAAAAATTCTTAGAGGATTGTCTAAGAAGTGGGATATACATGCTGTGGTGATTGAAAACACCAAAAATATTGACTCCATGCGATACCAACAAGTTTTCTCTGAACTGAAAGCTTATGAGTTTGTGATTGACAAGAAAACTAAGAAGTCTGATAGCAAAGATGATTCTTCATCTAGCAAAAATGTGGCCTTTAAAGCCAAAGATAAATCCTGTAAATCTAGAGAGTCTGAGAACTCACTTGCCAAAAATCAGGATGAGCAAGAGGATAAGCTAGTACTAATGGTAAGAAGGTTTGAAAGACTTAATAGCATATATGGAAAATATAAGAAATATTATAGGAACCACAGGTACAAGAACAGGAATAACTCGGAGGCTGAGGATAGATCCACTGAGAAAAGGTAGGACCACAAATCTGAGGGTTCCTCATCCTGAAAGAAGGACTCCAAGACCAAGGAGGAAAGTGATCAGGATGATGATACCAATAGATGCTACAACTGCCAGAAGAAAGGTCACTTCCAATATGACTTTCCTGAGCTGAGTGCTAAAGAAAGAAAGGAGAGATAAACAAAGAGAGACAGAAAGATCTACAACAAGAAGGCTATGATTGCTGAAGAAGAAGAACAATCTGAAGAAGGATCCAGTTCTTCAGATGAGATATTCTCAGATAGTGACAGTGATGATGTCTGCCTTTTTGCTATGGAGGAGGTAAATTCTTCTATCTATGTTGTTGCTCCTACACAAGCACATGAGTTCTCAAGTTCAACTGTAACCAGTAACTTTGACCTGATGGATTCTTTTGAGAATCTTATAAAGGACTATTCTGTGTTACAAGAACTGCTCATGGAAACTCAAGAGCAGAATAAGGAACTGACTGCTGAGAATCTGAAGTGGAAAGACTCTAAAATTGGTGAGATCACTTCTTAATTGATGGGAACTACTGATGAACTAGATGTTATGAAAGTACAACTCTCAGAAAAAGAGACGGTGATAGAAATCCTGAATGGAAAATTAGAGAAATTCACTGAGGAGATTTAGCTTATCAGAACTGAGTTCAATGACCTCTTTGAGAAGCATGAGACTCTAAAGAAAAGTGAGGATAGTGCGCAGAGAAAGTTAGCTCTATTGAATTCTGCATCTAAAGTAATAGATGAAATTCAGAGTTATCAAAGACCTGCAACTATAAAGGCTGGATTGGGATTTAATCCAGGGGGAACCTCACAAGGTCTTCTGAATGCTGCTTCTAGTAGCACTAAGACTGTCTTTGTTAAACCAGTGGCTTGTACTAATCTTCTCACTGAAGAAAAGCCTAGAGTTTTAGACAAGGGTAAAGGACCTATGGTTTCAGAAAAACTGAAGGTTCAGGTAAGAAAGCCCAAACCTCAGGAAAAGGCTAGAAAACCTGAACACCAACCTCAGGCTAATTTTCAGGCCAGTACTTCAAAGCCTCAGGCTAAGAATACCAACCTGAAGATATCTGCACTGAACCATCAGAGGAATTTTCAGAAGAGAAACACTCAGTAGAGATATTTTCAACTGAAAAGACCAAGTCCTCAGATTATTGAAAGACCACAATTTCAGTACAGGAAACATAAACCCCACTTACCTAAGGGTAAAGGTTTCCTGAACCCAAGTCAGCAGAGACAGAGACCAGCTGCTCCAAAGCCAAGGCATTTGAACAAGAAGCCTGAACCCAAGAAGAACTCTAAAGCCCATATTCATGCTAAGGCTGGCACTCATACACGGAGTACTGCAAAGGCACCTAGGGTGGTGAATGTGTATGTAGATGTTTATGGGAGACAAATCAGCCACTCTAAAGTAATTAGAGTTATCAGGCAGATTTGGGTTCCAAAAGGTACAACTAACCTAGTAGGACTCTACACTAAATGGGTACCTATGTCCTGATCTGTTTTTCAGGTGATGGAAAAGGGCACTGAGCTGAATGAAGACAACATAGCCTTGATGAGTGGAAATGAATTGGTACCTATTGCATGGTATCTGGACAGTGGATGTTCAAGACATATGACAGGATATAAGCAATTACTCACTGACTATGTTGAGCAAAAAGGCCCTCAGATTACATTTGGAGACAACTCCAAAGGACAGACTGAAGGATATGAAACTCTTGAAGTTGATTCTGTTCATATCCATGGTGTTTCATATGTGTCTGGTTTAAAGCATAATTTGCTTTCTATCAGCCAATTCTGTGACAAAGGATTCAGTGTTGAGTTCTCAAAGAACTTATGTTATGTGAAAGACAATACTTCACAACGAATATTACTGACTGGTACTAGAAAAGGAAATGTGTATCTTGTTCATTGGAAATTATCTCCTAAAGATACATGTTTGGTTGCAAAAAGTTCTACCTATACCAGTTGGTTGTGGCACAAAAGGCTGAATCACTTAAACTTCAAAACCCTGAACAAACTTGCAAGATTAGCACGTGTGAGGGGGTTACCAAATGAAGTGTTCGGTAAAGATCATGTGTTTGATGCCTGTCAAAAAGGAAAACAAATCAGAGCATCATTCAAAACCAAAGTAGAAGTTTCTACTGACAGAATATTACAACTGTTACATATGGATCTTTTTGGTCCAGTGACACCTGTGAGTACTAATGGCAGGAAATATACACTTGCGGTAGTTGATGACTACTCTAGATACACATGGGTCATATTCTTACTCAGTACGAAAGAGACTCGGACAAAACTGCCTGAACTACTGAAAAGACTCAGTACTGAAAAGAATCTGAGTTAGGTCAAAATCAGATCAGATAAAGGAACTGAATTTATCAACCATATTATATCTGATTATTGTGCAGCAAATGGAATAGCTCATGAAACATCAAAATGGTGTTGCTGAAAGAAGAAATAGGACTCTGAAAGAAGCTGCAAGAACAATGATTGTTGAAGCTGATATTCCTAAAAGATTTTGGGCTGAAGTTATCAACAATGCATGCTACTCTCAGAACAGATCCATGCTGGCCAAGAATCAAATAAAAACTCCTTATGAGCTGTGGAATGAAAGGAAGCCTCTTGTTTCTTTCTTTCGTATGTTTGGTTGCAAGTGTTTCATACACAGTAATGGTAAAGATCAGTTGAAAACCTTTGAAAGAAACAACTGAGGAAGGAATATTCTTAGGATATTCTGAAGTCAGTAAAGCCTTCAGAGTTTACAACTGTAGGACTCTCATTGTGGAAGAAACACCTCATGTTGTTTTTGATGAATCTACTTGTGTTCAGAAGAAACAGGAACATGACTCAGGAGAACTGACCAAGAGAATCACCAGACTTAGCCTGAAAAAGAATGATAAAACATCCTCTGAACCTGAAAAGAAGAAATCAGTCACTTTCTACGAATGGAGTGAACAGACTCAGACAAAGAAGTTCCGGATGGAAATACTCAGGATGGTGAGACTCAGGATGGAAATTCTCCACTGAAGGAAAGCCAACACACTGAAGCTGACCAATCTGAACATACACCAGTTCAGACTCAGGTATGTAATGCCGATGAAGATGTTATCCCAACTGAGGCAAACTCTGAATCTATCAACCAAGGGGGAAGAAATGTCTCTGACAATGTTCTGAATAGAATTTCCCCTGAGGAAGATGATTCCCTTTCTCCTTTTCTGTTGTTCCCTGAATTTGATGAATTACCTAAACCTAACATTTCTGATGTTGAGGATACTACTGAAGGGGGAACATCCAGGAGAAATGGTTGGATAGTCATCCTACAAGTCAGATTGTGGGTGATCTATCAGAAGGTGTCAAAACAAGAAGGTTCCATGGAGAAAGTGCTTTGTTCTGCTGCTTCCTATCTGAAAAATAACCTACTGAAATTGAAGAAGCTCTTCAAGATTCATTCTGGATTATTGCTATGCAAGAGGAGCTGATTCAGTATACAAGAAATGAAGTTTGGGAGCTAGTTGACAGACCTAAGAGACACAATGTGATTGAAACTAAGTGGGTGTTCAAGAACAAGAGAGATGAAAACAACAACAATGTGAGAAACAAGGCAAGGCTAGTTGCACAAGGATATTCCCAAGAAGAAGGCTTGGATTATGATGAAACCTTTGCACCTGTTGCAAGACTAGAAGCCAACAGATTGTTTCTTGCATATGCTGCCCGCATGAAATACACAGTCTATCAGATGGATGTGAAAAGTGCATTTCTGAATGGTGTGCTTAAGGAAGAGGTTTATGTAGCACAACCTCCTGGTTTCAGACAGAATGACCAAGTTTACAGGCTCAGGAAAGCCTTGTATGGTCTTAAGCAAGTACCCAAAGCATGGTATGATACCCTTTCTCAGTTTCTTACAGTCCATGGTTTTATCAAAGGAACTGTTGATAGAACTTTGTTGAGGATAGAAGATGGGAAAGATATCTTACATGTTCAGATTTATGTGGATGACATCATATTTGGATCTCCAAATCATCAGTTGTGTGAAAAGTTTTCTACTCTGATGAAAGGAAAGTTTGAGATGTCTATGATGGGGGAGATGAATTTCTTTCTTGGACTTCAGGTGAAACAAACTAAGGAAGGAATCTTCATAAATCAAGCAAAATACACCAGAGATCTGATTGCTAAGTATGGTGTACAGAATTGCAATGCAGTTAGAATTCCCATAAATATTAACTACAAGATGGATCTTGATCCTGAAGGCAAATAAGTAAATCACACTGATTATAGAGGGATCATTGGATCATTGCTCTATCTCATTGCAAGTAGGACTGATATAACATTTGCTGTTGGGATATGTGCAAGATACCAAGCTAATCCTAAGGCTAGTCACATGGAAGCTGCCAAGAAGATTCTGAAATATCTTAAAGGCACTGTGAATAGAGGATTATGGTATCCAGCTGATGATAACCTTGAATTAACTGGTTATTCAGATGCTGATTATGGAGGATGTAGAATTGACAGTAAATCTACCACAGGAACTTGTCAATTTCTTGGAAGTAAACTGATATCATGGTTTTCAAAGAAACAAACCTTAGTAGAAACCAGTACTACTGAAGCTGAATACATGGCTGCAGGAAGTTGTTGTGCACAGATTCTTTGGCTCAGACAACAATTGAGAGATTATAAGATTATAGCCAATGAAGTGCCTATATTTTGTGATAATAATAGTACAATTGCTATTACACAAAATCCAGTATTGCACACCAGATGTAAGCATGTTGATATCAGACATCACTTTATCAAAGATCATGTTGAAAAGAAGGATATCATGTAGGTCCCGAACGGGTTTTGTGAGGGCAGAAGTCTAGAGGGGAGGGGTGAATAGACTTCTGAAAACTTTTGTGCAAATCAGGTGTGAGGGCAGTTAACCTGATCAGAGTGTGAGTGAATCAGTTTGGGCTGATAACCAACTTACTGATCGCCTGAAGGCAGATCAGTTCGGTAACTATCAGTTTAACTGATGTGTGCGGAAGCTTAAGTTTTACCCTTGTGAAAAAACAGTTTTGATAAATCAGATTCCAAAGTTAATCTTTTAATAAGTTGACTGAAGTGTCAAGTTTGATCAGATCAGAAGCTTGGTGCTAACTGATCTCAACTTGGAATATGTATGCGCTTTAAAGGTTGTGTGCGATTGTGTAATCAGTTAATAAAAGCGGTAAAGGCACACAAGATTTATAGTGGTTCGGACAAACCAGTCCTACGTCCACTCTTCCCTATCACAAGGGGCACCAACTTAACCAACTGAACTTAGTTTTATGTGTTAGTTCAACACAGTACACCGACATATATTTAAAGAGTTCTCACTCAACCGATCCCAGAAATCAGAACTAGAAACCCTAGTCTGAAATCCTGCTAAACAACTTAACCTAACTTGGGTTTGGATAAGATTGTTTTGGTTCCAACAATGAAATCTTTTGTAGTGTTTAAGGTAGCCTATCAACTAGATGAAAAGATTTCTATGCTAAGAACTTATGGGATAAACACTTAATAAAATAATCTTCTTGATCGTGTTCTTCGTGCGAAAATCTGATAATTGCTTGAGTTTCTTGATTGTTCAGTGTTTCCGTCGTATTCACTCTAAAGTGTAATCCCATATATATATATACCTTGAAATCAAAGAGCCGTTGGAGAGCAATTTGAATTTCAGGCTATATTTGGTAGACTTGCAGGCTTGATGTGACGAGCTTCAGGAACGGCATGGCCAAAAGCGTGAATTTATATTTTGTAGCCGTTACAGAGAGGTAGCATCAAATCCCGCAATTGCCGGCTCCGATCATACGTGTCTTGTTCTTATTGGATAGCAGACTCACTTTTCAGTGTTGTTCTTCCAACTAAGCTTGACATTCTTCTTGTTCAGATCATCGACGTATGATTAGGTGAAACATCGATTTCACCTGGTGAGTGACCGATCGATCGAATCGATCGGTCTACCGATAGAGTCTTCAGGTGCCGGTTGACTTAGCTTCAACTAGCAGACTAGACTGATGTAGGTCTTCTGGTCTGATCTTCGAGTATTCAGAGTTTGATCTTTATGACTTTAGCTGAGATATCGACGAGATCAGAACGATCTGATCTTCTATTCTTGTCTTGCATTCGCCCGCTTGATATCACCGCCCTTTTGAGTCTTCAGATCTGACATATACATATTGAGTTTCCCCCTCAATATGTGACCTATCTATTTCATCAGTTGTTCTATACAATCATTATCAACTGGTCTCCTATAGCAGGTAATATAAACATCGATACCTAATGTGTCCGATCGGTCCTATTACATGTGTTTTTGGAACTTTCATCAAAACTATAAATTTCCCTACAATTTCCCCCTTTTTGATGAAACCAAAACACTTTGAGAAACCAAATACAGTTGATAAAAAATAGAACATTTAAGAGCATATAATCAGAAGATAATGAGACTTTGTCTTAGGATCAGAAAATAAACTTTTCTCATTAAAAAATGTTGATTACATGTTACATCAGAAAAGTTTGAAAAAAAAAAAAAAAAAAAAAGCTGATCCTGAGTAGTCTTCTGATTCTTCACTCTTTAGGCTTGTATCCTTCTGGCATCTCTCTTTGATCTTGAGGTACGTTGAAAATCTGATAAAGTTTCCATTTGACATCATCGATCTGCTGAGGGATCGATTATGTCGCGTTCTGCGCAGGATGTCAAAATAGAATCTTTGAAATGCCTGTCTGTCAAATGATCCATCTGCCTTCTTCGAGTACTCCAACAGATCATACTCTTGGCGAGTTATTTTTACATTGATAAGTTTGACCTCATTTTCCAGATACTTCAGAAAATCCGGGTATTTATTTTCTAACCAGTTGAGGAATTCTTCATCAGGAGATTCTTCTTGTAGAACAAGATTAAGAACAAAGGCATCCGTGGCCATTCATTCACTCGATCTTATTCCATTCCTCAAATTTCTTAGCATCTTGCAGCAGTTTTTCGGATGATCTCATCAACTCTTGCTGGCAGCTTAGGTTCTGGTACGGATTTTCCAGCCCTTCCTTTCTTCGCTCTCGATCTGAATTTCTTCTTCAGATTTTCTGCCTCTGCCATTTTTGAGATTCTTCTTGTAGAACAAGATTAAGAACAAAGGCATCCAGAAGCCATTCACTCCTGATCTTATTCCATTCCTCAAATTTCTTAGCATCTTGCAGCAGTTTTTTGGGATGATCTCATCAACTCTTCTTTGGCGGCTTAGGTTACGCACGGATTTTCCAAATTTCTTCCTTTCTTCGCTCTCGATCCGAATTTCTTCTTCAGATTTTCTGCCTCTGCCATTTTTTCTGCCCTTCTTTCTTCTTGGCTTTTTCGGGCTTCTTCCACTACTGCTCTTTGGACATCTTTTTTGATCCGAGTTTGTGATGTCCCTCAAGACTGTTATGTCGATTGGTTTCTCATTCATCCATCCCCTTTTTGGTTTGATCAAAAAAGAGTAGTGAGGTGGGAGGTCGAGAAACCAAAGTTGATCTACGATCGCTATGTTGAGATCTGCAATGATATGCCTTGAGTTTGAGCAATTAGATTTTGAATCTTCGATATCATTTTCGGTCTTGGCAGATTCCATGGCGATGAGAGTGTTTTAATCGGTTTGTCAAGTTTCTCTTCTCATCAATTCTAGCTTGTCGGTGAGCATCGAAAAGAAACTTGTTGTTGATCCACCGAAGTCGGTTTGGCATCAACGGTCACTATCGATTCGATTGACGATGAGGGACACTGATTTGGGAGAACTCGATCTTTGATTGCCCTAATCGGGAAATAAATTCGTTGGGAGATGAATTTAATAAAAGATTATAAGATTTTGATTAAGATCCCAAAACCCCGAGTATGACATGTTCGAATGATCCTCGATAATTGAGTCGATTCATTTTAGAGTATTCAGGATGTTATCTCGCAAAATGTATAGTCGGCAGATATAGTTCAGATAGGTTCAAGACTCAAGAACTCAAGATATGTTTCAAGAAACCGGTTTTCAATGATGAAATCGAAGTCTCTGAAGTCTCGATGAAATCGAGAACCTAAGACTCAAGATGAAGACTCGAAGATATCGGTCCAAGATAAACCTAAAGACTCAAAAGACGCCAAGACGTAAGATCAAGATCGAGAAATCAAGATCAAGAATACCGAAAAGCACAAGAATGTCTTGAATGCTCAATATGAACTCAATGTTCCGAGGCAATCAATATATCTATCCAAGGATGTAATATTGAGAAAAACCGCGATGCCTTAGAAAGTTAGATATTGCCAAGACATTCAAATGCGAAAAAAAGGAACTAAGTCGGAAGTGTTGTTAAGGTTATATCAAACTCAGAGTTTGTAACCAAAAGAGCCGTTGAAGGTGTCTATTTTTAACTGAAGACAAAAGTCAAAAAGAGGAAGACGACATCGTACCATCTTGACCGACAATCGACAAAGGACAAAGTCAAAAAAAAGATGTCGATGTAATGAAAGTTCCAGATCAAAAAAAGTGAAGACCGGCTACATGAAAGGCTATTGCCTAAAACATGTTAGGGAGTTTCAAACCCTAAATATAGCCGTTTCTCACACACCATAAGAGGGAACTCACGAAGCTATCTCTCCAATGGATAGTTTTCAAGAGTGACCTTGGTGTATGCCTATAAATACTGGTGACCCTCAACTTTGTAAGGTTACGGGAAATTTATACGCAACTAAAGAGCTCAAACCTATTTTTGCAAAAGTTAAAGAACTAGAAATACCTTGAATTTCCCAAGTGCTTCTATATTGAAGAGAGCTCACTTTACTAAGCCTAGCTTGATAAGATTTATCCAAAGCTTAGTCGAGATATCCTAACCCTTTGCATTGTGCTTGATTGTAAAGGATATCTCATCCTAGTTGGAAACCAACCAAGAAACCCCAAACCCTTGAGAAGGTAGTTGGAGTGTGTTTTGTTGGTAAATAGAGTTGTAAAGAGTTAGTAAACTACGCGGAGTAGTCAGAAAACTCTAGAGGAGAAGTTAGTAAGCTACAGGGGTAGTCTGAAAGCTTGTGTGTGATTGAGTAAGTAAACTACAGAGGTAGTCAGAAAACTCAAGGTCGGGTTGAGTAAGTAAACTACGAGGTGTAGTCAGAAAACTCAGGGCCGAGTTGAGTAAGTAAACTACGAGGTAGTCAGAAAGCTCAGAAGTTGATAGTGAATTTCTCTGAAGAGTCAGAGAGAGTGGATGTAGGAGCTTGAGTCTCTGAACCACTATAATCGCTTTGTTTCTTTATTGCTTTCCTTATCTCTGTGCATAATCACATTGCATTGACTTGATTTTGAAAGCATACTTTTCACTGATATTCAGTTGGAATCAATCCACTGAAGTTGCATAAGTGAATCACAGCCTAATCACTATTTCATAAAGGGAAGGTCTTTCAGCAAAGCTTAAAACGAGTATAATCTAAGGGCCAACCATTCCGCACGACTGAGTAGCTAGAACAGATAGTTATCAAACTGAACTCTCTTCTGAGGATTCAGTAAGCTAGTTATCTGATCCAAGCAACTCAGGATCTCTGACACTCAGGATTCAGTTGGGATTATCTGAGGTATCTGAAAGCAGCAGATCACTGTCTCGGTAGACTTTGACTCAGAGCGATCTGTGCTTCTCAGAACCTAATCTTCAGGATTATCTGACCCAAGCTGACCTCGATCTAAAAAAAGTTTTAAAATCACTGAACACGTGTATTCCCCCCATACACGTGTAAGACTCGTTTACACCGGGACCAACAAGTGGTATCAGAGCAGTGGTTCAACTTGACCACCTGCTGTGTTGACCAAAGTTTTATTTTCAAAAATACTTGTGGTCTATCTGAACTGATCTTATTTGCTGAAATTTTTTCTTTTCAAAAGATCAGAAAAATGTCTTCTAAAAAACTTCCCATGTTCTCAGTAGAGAACTATGATCTATGGAGACTGAGAATGCAGCTCATCTCAGTATTCCAAACATGAGCGTATGTGGAGAGTGGTTTCTCAAGGACCATTCAAATTTACTGTGGTGAATCCCAGAATTAAAGAAGAGGAGAGAATTGATCCTAGAGCAAAATTTTCTAAGTCTGATGACCAACTAACTCCTGAGGAGAGAAAGTTAGTCAATCTAGACTACATTGCAAAAAACACACACTATACAAAGATAATTGATGATGGTGTGATGGGAATGATCTCTCACCGTAATATCTTGCTAAAGAGATATGGGATACACTAGTTTGTTATGTGCCAAGGCACGATCATATAAAAGAAAAAACAAACTTTCGAAGGGCAATTGGAAAGTTTGTCAGTTTTGAAATGGATGATGGTGAATCAATTGACAAATTGGAAGCACTTGGAAAGAAATATCCACAAAGAGAAGTGGCATTGAAAATTCTTAGAGGTCTTTCTAAGAAATGGGATATTCATGCGAAGGGTGATCGAAAACACCAAGAACATTAGTTCAATGCCATACCAACAAGTCTTCTCTCTCGAAATAAAGCCTATGAATTTGTAATTGATAAGAAATCCAAAAAGGTCGACAAAGAAAGATGATTCTTCATCGAGTAAGAATGTGGCTTTAAAAGCCAAAGATAAAACACAAAAAACTAGAGAGTCGAGAACCCCATGCCAAACATCGGGATGAGCTTGAGGAAAAGCTAGCACCGATGGCAAGGAGGTTTGACAGACTTAATAGTAGATTTGGAAAATACAAAAGCTATTACAGAACCACAGTGCAGAAGAAACCTCGAGGACGATCAACCGAGAAGAAGAAGGACACGAAAATTTGAAGGATCTTCATCCGAAAAAGAAGGACTCCAAGTCCAAAGAAGAAAATGATCGATGATGATGCCAACAGATTCTATAATTGCGGAAAGAAAGGTCACTTCCAAAGATGATTGTCGAGTTGAGTGCTAAGGAGAGAAGAGAAAGATAAGCTAAAAGAGACCGTAAGTTCTCAAGCAAAAAGGCCATGGTTGCAGAAGAAGAACACTCTGAGGAGGGATCTAGCTCTTCAGATGAGATATTCTCAGACAGTGAAAGTGATGACTTCTGTCTGATGGCCATTGAGGAGGTAAACTCTTCTGTCTCTGTTGTTGCTCCTACACTAGCACAAGAGTTTTCAAGTTCCACTGAAAAAAATCATTTTGACCGATGGATTCTTTTGAGAATCGATGAAGGACTATGCTGTTTTGCAAGGACTGCTAAATAAAACTCAAGCGCAGAATAAGGAACTGAATGCTGAAAATCTAAAATGGAAAGACTCTAGCAAAACTGAGATCACTTCTCAATTAATGGGAGCTACTGATGAACTGGACGTTCTGAAAGTACAGCTCTCGAGAGAAAGAGAAGTTGATCATGTCCCTAATCGAAAAGCTAGAGAAATCCAATCAAGAGATTCAAATAATCGAATCGAGTTCAATGACCTCTCTCGAGAAGCATAAAACTCTACACAGAATCGTGAGGATAGTGCATGTAAGAAGTTAACTCTATTGAATAAAGCATCTAATGTGATAGATGAAATTCAGAGTTACCAGAGATCTGCCACTATAAAAACTGGATTGGGATACACTCCAGGGGAACCTCACAAGGTCATCTCGAATCTTTGCATCATGTAGCAAGAAGACTATCTTTGTAAAACCAAAGGCACCTACACTTCAAGTCAAGTAATGCCCAAGGTTGTAGACAAGGAAAAGGACCTATGGTTTGATAAACTGAATGATCGAAGTTAGAAAGCCCAAACCTCGGGTAAAGGCTAGAAAACCCGAAAGCGATCGATTGAAAGTTTCGACAAGTACTTCAAAGCCTCAAAGGCTAAGAATGCAAATCTGAAAGGCTCCACACCGAACCATCGGAGGAATCCTTAGATGAGAAACACTCAAAGAGACATTCTCAATGAAGAGACCAAGTCCTCGATCAATCGAAAGACCAGTTTCAAAGATGACAACCCGAACCTCAATTGCCTAAAGGTAAAGGTTATCTTAACCCGAGTCAACAAAGATTTAGACCACCAAGACAAAAAAGCCAAGCATCCAACAAAAGGCCCGAACCAAAGAAGAATTCAAAAGCCCATGTTCATGCTAAAGCTAGCACACATACACGTAAAGTCGCTAAGGCACCCAGAGTAGTAGATGTGTATGTTGATGTTTATGGAAGACAAATTAGCCACTCTAAAGTGATTAGAGTTGTCGAGCAGATTGGATTTCGAAAAGGTACATCTAACCTTGTAGGACCCTACACAAATTGGGTACCTAAGAATTGATCTATTTTTTCAGAGGAAAACAAGGGCACTAAACCGACTAATGATCACATGGCAATCGATGAGCGAGAGATGAAAAAAGCTCCGACATTTGGTATCTTGACAAAGGATGTTCAAGACATATGACAGATATACAAGAAGACACTCGATGACTATGTTGAACAAAGAGGCCCACGATCACTTTTGGAGATAATTCCAAGGATGATCAAGGATATGGAACTTTGGAAATCGACTCAGTTCATATCCATGGTGTTTCATATGTATCTGGATTGAAGCATAATTTGCTTTCAATTAGCCAATTCTGTGATAATGGTTTCAATGTTGAGTTCTCTAAGAACTTATGTTTTCTGAAAAATGATACATCACATAAAGTTTTACTGACTGGTACAAGAAAAGGGAATGTGTATCTTGCTGATTGGAGTTCTGCTCCTAAAGATACATCTTTAGTTGCTAAAAGTTCCACAGATACCAGTTGGTTATGGCATAAAAGAATGAATCACCTAAATTTCAAAACCCTGAACAAGCTTGCAAGATTAGCTCTTGTGAGAGGGTTGCCTAACGAAGTGTTCAGTAAGGAACATACTTGTGATGCGTTCCAGAAAGGAAAACATATAAGAGCATCATTTAAAAGTAAAGTTGAGGTTTCTCTTGAAAAGAATACTTGATTACTACATATGGATCTTTTGGTCCTATAACACTGTAAGCACTAATGGCGGAAATACACATTGGTAGTAGTTGATGACTACTCGAGATATACTTGGGTCATATTCTTACTCAGTAAGAAAGAGACTCAGATAAAGCTGCCAGAGTTAGTGAAAAGGCTCAGTATTGAGAAAAATCTGAGTGTGGTCAAAATCGATCGACAAAGGAACCTGAATTCATAAATCATATCATATCGATTATTGTGCGAGAGAATGGAATTTCACATGAAACATCACCGCAAGGACCCCTCAATGTAATGGTGTTCTTTGAAAGGAGGAACAGGACTCGAAAGAAGTTTGCAAGGACTATGATAGTGAAGTTTACATTCCTAAAACATTTTGGGCAAGGGTCATCAACATTTGCATGCTACTCTCGGAAACATCCATCTTGACCAAGAGTCAAGGCAAAACACCCTATGAGCTTTGGAATGAAAGGAAGCCTCTTGTTTCTTTCTTTCGTGTGTTTGGTTGCAAGTGTTTCATACACAATAATGGTAAAGATCAGTTGAAAACTTTTGATAGTAAAGCTGATGAAGGAATATTCTTAGGATATTCTGAAGTCAAGAAAAACTTCGAGTTTTACAACCTGTAGGACTCTTATTGTGGAGGAAACACCTCATGTTGTTTTTGATGAATCTATTTGTGTTCAGAAGAAACAGGAACATGATGCAGATGAACTAACTAAGAGGATCACCAGATTAAGCCTAAAATGAAAAGATAAATCATCCACTGAACCTGAAAAGAAGAAGTCAGTCACATTCTATGATTGGAGTGACTCAGACTCAGATATGGAAGTTCAGAATGGAATTGAGGATGGTGAGCCTCAGGAAAACCAACACTCCAAAGGTGACCAATCTGAACAGACACCGCCTCGGACTCGGTATGTGATGCCAATGAAGATGTGGTCACAACTGAGGCAAATTCTGAATCTATCAACCAAAGGGGAACAGATGTCTCTGACAATGTTCTGAATAGAATCTCCCCTGAGGAAGATGATTCTCTTTCTCCTATTTTGTTGTTCCCTCGAGCTTGTCGATTTAATCAACCTAACATTTCAAATGTTGAGGATACCATTGAAGGGGAACATCAAGAAGGAAATGGTTAGATAGTCATCCTACAAATCGGATAGTGGGTAATCTAACCGAAGGTGTTAAGACAAGAAGGTTCCATGGTGAGAGTGCACTATTCTCATCTGCTTCCTTTCGGAGAAAGAACTCACGAGATTGGTGAAGCTCTACAAGATTCTTATTGATTCTTGCTATGCAAGATGAAATTTGAATCAATTCTCAAGGAATGAAGTATGGGAGCCGGTAGATAGACACGAAAGGCACAATGTCATTGGAACCAAGTGGGTTTTCAAAAACAAAAGAGATGAAAACAACAACATTGTGAGAAACAAGGCAAGGCTAGTTGTTGCAAGGTTATTCCCAAGAAGAAGGCTTGGATTATGATGAAACCTTTGCACCAAGTTGCAAGACTAGAAGCCATCGATTGTTTCTTGCATATCTTGCCCACATGAAGTTCACAGTCTATCAAATGGATGTGAAAAGTGCATTTTTGAACGGTGTGCTTAAAGAAGAGGTTTATGTAGAACAACCTCCTGGATTCAAACAAAATGACCAAGTTTACAGACTCAGAAAAGCTTTGTATGGTCTCAAGCAAGCACCCAGAGCATGGTATGATACTCTTTCTCAGTTTCTTACTGACCATGGTTTTGTCAAAGGGACTGTTGATAGAACTCTGTTCAGGATAGAGGATGGGGAAGAGATCTTACTAGTTCAGATATATGTTGATGACATCATTTTTGGATCTCCAAACCATCAGTTGTGTGAAAAGTTTTCAACACTGATGAAAGGCAAGTTTGAGATGTCAATGATGGGAGAGATGAATTTCTTTCTAGGTCGTCAAGTGAAACAATCAAAGGAAGGAATATTCATCAACCAGGCAAAATACACCAAAGATCTGATTGCCAAATATGGTGTACAAAATTGCAATGCAGTTAGAATTCCTATGAATACTAATTACAAGATGGATCCTGATTCAGAAGGCAAATCAGTGAATCATACTGATTATAGAGGAATCATTGGATCATTGCTCTATCTCACAGCAAGTAGGCCAGATATAACATTTGCTGTTGGGATATGTGCAAGATACCAAGCTAATCCAAAGACTAGTCACATGGAGGCTGCCAAAAAGATACTAAGATATCTTAAGGGCACAGTGAATAGAGGATTATGGTATCCAGCTGATGATAACCTTGAATTAACTGGTTACTCAGATGCTGACTATGGAGGTTGTAGAATTGACAGGAAGTCCACAACAGGAACTTGTCAATTTCTAGGAAGCAAGCTGATATCTTGGTTTTCAAAGAAACAGACCTCAGTAGCAACCAGTACTACTGAAGCTGAATACATGGCTGCAGGAAGCTGCTGTGCTCAGATTCTTTGGCTCAGACAACAATTAAGGGATTATAAAGTTGAAGCCAATGAAGTACCAATATTTTGTGACAACAATAGTGCCATTGCTATTTCACAAAATCTGGTATTGCACACCAGATGCAAGCATGTGGATATCGGACATCACTTCATCGAGATCATGTCGAGAAAAAGGACATAAGGATGGAGAATATTCATCTTGATAGGCAAAAGAGCTGATATCTTGACTAAACCTTTGGGTTTGAATCAAGATTTCGTGAACTTTCAAATTGAATTAGGGATGTTAGAACCAGGTGTATAGAGTAAATCAAAAAATTGAAGATTTTTCGGATGCATGAAGTTTTCTCGAATTCTCTTGAGAAACTCGGGATAAAATGGAAATCTTGAATCGAGTCTCGAAAACTCAGATTCTTGAAGGTCGAGACTCAAGAGTCTTTGAACCCATTCAAGATTAAGTATTATCTTGACATTTTATCAAAGACGATGATTAGTAAAGACCGATAGAGGGAAATTAGTCTGAAGAAGTAAAGACTCATGCGACTCATTTATTGCTCAAGTAAAACTCAGTAATCATTCGCAATAAATATAAAACACCTGAGGAATGTTTTTGGGCGGGATCATTTTAAATTCCGAAGAAGGTCAATAATCATTTAATGCTCGCTACATTAATGACCAATGAGGATGTTTTGGCGGCTTACTTTTCGGAGATCGTCGGTTCGTATACCCGATTAATCGGAGATTAATCTTAACCGTTGTTACTCACCTAACCAACACGATTCCCCACGATCTCAAGGCTATATATACCCCTTTAAGCCATTCAAGCCAAAATTTTATCAAACCCTTCGTTTCCAAATCCTCTGCAAATAAAAAATCCCTTTGCCCGAAAATCTCCAAACCCTAAAACTTCAAATTCTTAAATCAATCTCTAAAATGGCCCCAACCTTGTTCGAGAAATTAGCCATAACCAACAAGCCGTGGTACGAGTTCGTTGTCTCACTTGAAAGCACAACCAACTCAAAGCCAGAAGAGGAGGCTCTGCATATGATTCGACTGGCCAAACTCACCCAACTAGTCGCAAGCCGACCAGACCAGGAGTTTTCGAAAGAGGTAATCGAATTCATCTGTAATTTAAAGATAGATGAAGAGGGTTGTATGCATTCTAAGTTAACTGTATCACACTTAGAGCAGTCATCCAAATACGTCGATTTTGAAAGGGATCTGTATATTGTTCAAAAAATCAATGATGTTTTTGAGCTCTGTGATAGAGGAGAGGATCCTACGATGTATATGTCAGGAAGAGAGCAGGAGTACTTAGATAGGATTGCTGAGAATCCTGTTAAGTTTGAGGCGACACTGCATAAAAGGCACCTGAAGCCACAATATCATGTGTTGATGGATATTGTGAGCAAGTGCATCATGAGTCTTGCGGGGAGATTTGAGCAGATAAGTACCCCGAAACTCAAATTGATGGCGGCGATAGAAGCTTCACCCACCACAGATTTCAACCGGGTTGAAATTCTCGATCCAGACGGTGAGTGAAAGCGCGGACCAAAGTTTTGAGGAAGATTGACGGGCGATCTCAATCAAAATCAAGATCCACCATGCCACCAAAATTGCTTACATTTTGGAGATGTGCGAGAGGAGAGGAGGATATCTTCGCCAATTCGACCCCATTTCCTAAATCCAAAATTCTCCTTAAACCCAAAGGTTGCAAGGAAGCGAGTTATCGGGGAAGAGAGAAAAGAAGGTAGAATCACCTTCTGCGATTCTTTGAAAAAAGACCCAACAAACTAGGGGTAAGATGTTGTTGGAGGCAAAGATGGAGCGAGGAGCAAAAATGATGAAAACGAAGAATCTTGCTCCAAAACGCAGAAGATTGGTGGTTCTCACCGACGAAAATAGCAAATGATTCGAGGAGATACAACCTCAAGGCAAAACCGCTCGAGTTCGCCATTACAAGTGTTGGCTCGAGGTTATCTCGGAACACAGATCGGGCCGAGGAGCGGTGTCTTCTCTGAGGTGCTCGAGACATCACTTCGGTTCGAGATAAAATTTCTCAGAAATTTTAAAGGAGCTCGAGACCTCGAGATGCCTACCTCGGATGTGCGAGCTCGAACGAAGAGCCAACTCGAGTCGATCTCAAGATGTGCGGGTTCGGATCGATGAGCCAACTCGGACTCAAACCGAGGATATTCCACTCGAGCCTCGGAACCCACTCGGATGCAAACCGAGGACCTGAATGCACAAACTTCGACACTAATTGAGGATCGGGAGCAAAATATTCTTGATGAGCTCCAGAGTGATCTCTTGCTAGATCCCTTAGCGTGAAGCTCTCTTGAACCAGAGAGCTCGAGATGGAAGAAGGGCGAGGCTGAAGAAGGCGAGTGGAGGAGCAAGGGGGAACGGTTCATCCTTGACCGCTACCCTGAGCTCAGCTCATACCCTGATCTGCAAGATGTTTTCTTTAGATTAAGGATGACAGTATATATCCTCAATCAGACTCTTCCCGAGATGCTTGACATTGCTGCATTCAGAGGGGAAGACTGGTGGAATGAGGAGACAGCCTTCCTGACCGACTTCTCAGGGTTCAGACGGACAAAGCTCAGGATGAAAAATTCCGATTTTGATGAGCTAGTTCAGAGGAAGCTAGCTGAGAAGAAAACAACAGAAGTTGGTGCCCCGAGCAGCGGAGACAAATCCAAAGATGGAGATGGGGACCAATAGGTTGATGCTGAGGATCAGTCTCAAATGGAAAAAGAGACTGCTGTTGCTGATCAACCTCAGACTGAAGCTAGCACTCTCCAGGTATCTTTTGGCACTATTGACAATTATGCCAAAGTTACTGAAAGTACTATCTTTAACTCTGAATTGTCTGATAAACAGACTGAGGCTCAAATGGAGACTGGAGCTCAGGTTGAAGCTGAAGCTCAGGATGATCAAACAGCACAAAAGGTGTAGAAAGTTCCTGAGATTGATCTCACTCCCGTAATGGAGAAACTTGAGAAGATTGAGCCAATGGCGATCAAAATTGCTCAGATAGAAGAAACGTTGGCCAATAAAGCTCAGACAATGGAAGGACTTAGCCATTCTCAGTAATCGTGCGGATACAAAACACTCGACCACTCAGATGACCTCCATGGAAGTAAAGCTGAATGAAAAGCTGGAGGGAGTCAACGCAGAGTTAAGTGCTGAAATGAAACAGAAGCACCAGGAATCGACTGAATTTCTAGAGGTGAAACTAGCAGAGAAAAATGAGGTGCTGATCAGATCTGCGGTTGAGGAAATGAGCTCAGTGCTCATGACCAAGATTACAGAGATGCTTAAACATGCACTCTCTGGCCAGTTTGCCCACATATCTGAAGAACTTTCTGTGGCTAAGAACCACATAAGGAGAATGGAAGATGAGCAAGATCGATTAGCGGAGAGATCCATTGTGTGAGCAAAGAGCAAAGATCACATGGACACAGCTCTCTCCAGACTTCTTCCAAATTACGGTGCCAGGAAGGGGGAAAAGGAAGGTGAAGACCTCAGGAAGTTCATGGCACGTACTTTGGAGAAGAAGGCTCAGAAAGAGGCTGAAATGTACAATCTAGCTAAAGCCTTAAAAGAAGTTGAAGCTACTGATAAATTGAAATTCGCTCAAGTGGAGAAGCCCATCTACACTCTAGTTTCTGAGCAAACCATGCTTGAGGTTGCAAGAGAGAAACTGAGTGCTAGAACTAAGGTTGGAACAAGCCAGGCTGGTGCTGAACTGCCTATGAAGAGGAAAGCCTTGGGCGTTGTTCAACTCAGAAGCAAGCGTGCTAAGGCTTCTAAGCCAATCCAGAGAAAGCTGATTCTGGATGATGAAGATGCAGAAGAATCTGAGTCTCAACCTCAGAAGAAAGTCTTCAACACCAAAGATGCTCTGAAGACACTCCAAAAAGAACAAGCCAAGAAAGTTGTTGCTTCGATCTCGGAGGCGCGTCAGAATCGAAAGAAGATATAAGAAGAGCGTAGCGAAGGAGTGACTTCGAAAGTTTATGAGCAAGAGGAAGGGAACATCGAAAGCACTGAAGTGGCCCCACGTTGATAAATGGATACCCATTAAACTCAACGACATGTGGGAAGAAGTGAAGAGAACCTTCTGGTTCAACTACGATGTTCTCAGGGAATGGAGAGGGGAAGGCTCAGATCAGAACGAAGCTTTCATTGAATATCTTCTAACCTTCAAGACAGAAGCCCCTGGTCCATATTCCTATTCTCCTCCAAGACTTGGTAATGGCTTGGTAAATGAGAAGGCCATTATGCAAGAAATTGCTCAGTATGCTGGTCAGTTGGGATTAACAGGGAACAGTCCGGACATCATCAAGGAGAGGAATGAGCTGAAGAAAAGATTTTTCGGAATGTTCAACCTGGAGGTGCCAGCTGATGAAGTCGAAAATGAAGCAAACTGAAGAGCCGAATCTGAAGACTGAAGACTGAAGAACTCAGAAGATTCTGTAATCTTTAAATTTTGTCTTTTTGATTTTGTTGATAAAAATCTCATTGTAATCTGTAATGGTATACTTATCATCAATGAAGATTTATCATTTTGCTCAAAAGATAATATCTTATTATCTTATTTACATGTCTTTATTTTGATATGCTGAATAAATGTCTCTGAACTGATTGTATGATGATATGGAAGAAATTGCTTAAGTATTTGGTAATGATCTATTTAAGAAAGATTCATTACTGAAGAAATCTGTTGAATGATTTAAATTGTTGGGAGATTATTTATTTAAAGAGATTCTCTTCTTAAAGAAATTGTTGGGAGATTCTCTGTTCAGGAACCAATCTTGTAATAGAATAAACTGAAACCTGAGTATAGGTTATTTTGTTTGTAAACAAGATAGGTTTTGGCATCATCAAAAAGGGGGAAATTGTTGGGAGATGAATTTAATAAAAGATTATAAGATTTTGATTAAGATCCCAAAACCCCTGAGTATGACATGTTCAGAATGATCTTGATAATTGAGTCAGGATTCAGTTTTAGAGTATTCAGGATGTTATCTGCAAAATGTATAGTCAGCAGATATAGTTCAGGATAGGTTCTGAAGACTCTGAAGAACTCAGTATGTTTCTGAAGAAACTGAAGTTTCAGTATGAAACTGAAGTCTCTGAAGTCTCAGTATGAAACTGAGAACTGAAGACTCAGCATGAAGACTCAGTATATCAGTCAGTATAAACCTAAAGACTCTGAAGACGCAAGACTGAAGACTGAGAAACTGAAGATCAAGAATACTGAAAGCACAGTAATGTACTGAATGCTCAGTATGAACCTGAATGTTCCGAGGCACTGAATATATCTATCTGAAGGATGTAATACTGAGAAAAACGCGATGCCTTAGAAAGTTAGATATTGCCAAGACATTCAAATGCAGACAAAAGGAACTAAGTCAGAAGTGTTGTTAAGGTTATATCAAACTCAGAGTTTGTAACCAAAAGAGCCGTTGAAGGTGTCTATTTTTAACTGAAGACAAAAGTCAAAAAGAGGAAGACGACATTTGTACCATATCGACAATCGACAAAGGATGTGCCAATCAAAAAAAGATGTCGATGTACGAAAGTTCCAGACCGCAAAAAGTGAAGACCGGCTACATGAAAGGCTATTGCCCTAAAACATGTTAGGGAGTTTCAAACCCTAAATATAGCCGTTTCTCACACACCATAAGAGGAACTCACGGGCTATCTCTCCAACGGATAGTTTTCAAGAGTAACCTTGGTGTATGCCTATAAATACTGGTGACCCTCTACTTTGTAAGGTTACGGGAAATTTATACGCAACTAAAGAGCTCAAACCTATTTTTGCAAAAGTTAAAGCACTAGAAATACCTTGAATTTCCCAAGTGCTTCTATATTGAAGAGAGCTCACTTTACTAAGCCTAGCTTGATAAGATTTATCCAAAGCTTAGTCGAGATATCCTAACCCTTTGCATTGTGCTTCATTGTAAAGGATATCTCATCCTAGTTGGAAACCAACCAAGAAACCCCAAACCCTTGAGAAGGTGGTTGGAGTGTGTTTTGTTGGTAAGTAGAGTTGTAAAGAGTTAGTAAACTACGCGGAGTAGTCAGAAAACTCTAGAGGGGGAGGTTAGTAAGCTACGGGGTAGTCTGAAAGCTTGTGTGTGATTGAGTAAGTAAACTACGGAGGTAGTCAGAAAACTCAAGGTCGGGTTGAGTAAGTAAACTACGAGGTGTAGTCAGAAAACTCAGGGCCGAGTTGAGTAAGTAAACTACGAGGTAGTCAGAAAGCTCGAAGTTGATAGTGAATTTCTCTGAAAGAGTCGAGAGAGTGGATGTAGGAGCTTGAGTCTCTGAACCACTATAACTGTTGTGTTCTTTATTGCTTTCCTTATCTGTGCTTAACTGTTGCATTGACTTGATTTTGAAAGCATACTTTTCACTGATATTCAGTTGGAATCAATCCACTGAAGTTGCATAAGTGAATCACAGCCTAATCACTATTTCATAAAGGGAAGGTCTTTTCAGCAAAGCTTAAAACGAGTATAATCTAAGGGCCAACCATTCCGCACGACTGAGTAGCTAGAACAGATAGTTATCAAACTGAACTCTCTTCTGAGGATTCAGTAAGCTAGTTATCTGATCCAAGCAACTCAGGATCTCTGACACTCAGGATTCAGTTGGGATTATCTGAGGTATCTGAAAGCAGCTCAGGATCACTGTCTCAGTAGACTTTGACTCAGAGCGATCTGTGCTTCTCAGAACCTAATCTTCAGGATTATCTGACCCAAGCTGACCTCAGTAAGAAAAAGTTTTAAAATCACTGAACACGTGTATTCCCCCCATACACGTGTAAGACTCGTTTACACCGGGACCAACAAGTGGTATCAAAGCAGTGGTTCAACTTGACCACCTGCTGTGTTGACCAAAGTTTTATTTTCAAAAATACTTGTGGTCTATCTGAACTGATCTTATTTGCTGAAATTTTTTCTTTTCAAAAGATCAGAAAAATGTCTTCTAAAAAACTTCCCATGTTCTCGATTAGAAACTATTATCTATGGAGATCGAGAATGCAGGCTCATCTCAGATTCCAAACATGAGCGTATGTGGAGAGTGGTTTCTCAAGGACCATTCAAATTTACTGTGGTGAATCCCAGAATTACAGAAGAGGAGAGAATTGATCCTAGAGCAGAATTTTCTAAGTCTGATGACCAACTAACTCCTGAGGAGAGAAAGGTAGTCAATCTAGACTACATTGCAAAAGACACACTATACAGTACAATTGATGATGGTGTGATGAGAATGATCTCTCACTGTAATACTGCTAAAGAGATATGGGATACACTAGGCATTTGTTATGTGCGAAGGCACGATCATATAAAAGAAAACAAACTTTCAGTGGCAATTGGAAAGTTTGACAGTTTTGAAATGGATGATGGTGAATCAATTGACAAATTGGAAGCACTTGGAAAGAAATATCCACAAAGAGAAGTGACATTGAAAATTCTTAGAGGTCTTTCTAAGAAATGGGATATTCATGCAATGGTGATCGAAAACACCAAGAACATTAGTTCAATGCCATACCAACAAGTCTTCTCTGAGCTGAAAGCCTATGAATTTGTAATTGATAAGAAATCCAAAAAGGTCGACAAAGAAAGATGATTCTTCATCGAGTAAGAATGTGGCTTTAAAAGCCAAAGATAAAACACAGAAAACTAGAGAAATCGAGAACCCCCATGCCAAACATCAGGATGAGCTTGAGGAAAAGCTAGCTCTGATGGCAAGGAGGTTTGACAGACTTAATAGTAGATTTGGAAAATACAAAAGCTATTACAGGAACCACAGTACCGAAGAAACCCGAGGACGATCCAATCGAGAAGAAGAAGGACTGAAAATTCAAGGATCTTCATCCGAAAAGAAGGACTCCAAGTCCAAAGAAGAAAATGATCGGGATGATGATGCCAATAGATGCTATAATTGCGGAAAGAAAGGTCACTTCCAAAGATGATTGTCCGAGTTGAGTGCTAAGGAGAGAAGAGAAAGACAAGCTAAAAGAGACCGGAAGTTCTCAAGCAAAAAAGGCCATGGTTGCGTAAGAAGAACACTCGAGGAGGGATCTAGCTCTTGGATGAGATATTCTCGATGCGGTGAAAGTGATGACATCATCGATGGCCATTGAGGAGGTAAACTCTTTTGTCTCTGTTTGTTGCTCCTACACTAGCACAAGAGTTTTCAAGTTCCACCGAAAAAAATCATTTTGACTGATGGATTCTTTTGAGAATCGATGAAGGACTATCTTTGTTTTTTTGCAAGGATCGCTAAATAAAACTCAAGAGCGAATAAGGAACCAATCTTTGAAAATCTAAAATGGAAAGACTCTAGCAAAACTGAGATCACTTCTCAATTAATGGGAGCTACTGATGAACTGGACGTTCTGAAAGTACAACTCTCAGAGAAAGAGGAGTTTCAAACCCTAAATATAGCTGTTTCTCACACACCATAAGAGGGAACTCACGAAGCTATCTCTCCAACGGATAGTTTTCAAGAGTGACCTTGGTGTATGCCTATAAATACTGGTAACCCTCTTCTTTGTAAGGTTACGGGAAATTTATACGCAACTAAAGAGCTCAAACCTATTCTTGCAAAAGTTAAAGCACTCGAAATACCTTGAATTTCCCAAGTGCTTCTATATTGAAGAGAGCTCACTTTACTAAGCCTAGCTTGATTAGATTTATCCAAAGCTTAGTCGAGATATCCTAACCCTTTGCATTGTGCTTCATTGTAAAGGATATCTCATCCTAGTTGGAAACCAACCAAGAAACCCCAAACCCTTGAAAAGGTAGTTGGAGTGTGTTTTTGTTGGTAAGTAGAGTTGTAAAGAGTTAGTAAACTACGCGGAGTAGTCATAAAACTCTAGAGGAGAAGTTAGTAAGCTACAGGGGTAGTCTGAAAGCTTGTGTGTGATTGAGTAAGTAAACTACGGAGGTAGTCAGAAAACTCAAGGTCGGGTTGAGTAAGTAAACTACGAGGTGTAGTCAGAAAACTCAGGGCCGAGTTGAGTAAGTAAACTACGAGGTAGTCGTCGAAGCCTCGAAGTTGATAGTGAATTTCTCTCAAGAGTCGAGAGAGTGGATGTAGGAGCTTGAGTCTCTCGAACCACTATAACTTGTTGTGTTCTTTATTGCTTTCCTTATATGTGCTTAATCGTCAGGCATTGACTTGATTTTGAAAGCATACTTTTCAATCGATATTCATTGGAATCAATCCACTTGAAGTTGCATAAGTGAATCACGACCTAATCCCTATTTCATAAAGGAAGGTCTTTCAAAGAAAGCTTAAAACAAGTATAATCTAAGGGCCAACCATTCCGACGATCGAGTAGCTAGAACAGAGATAGTTATCAAACCGAACTCTCTTACGAGGATTCATGGCTAGTTATCGATCCAAGAAACTCGGGATCTCTCGACACTCAAGATTCGGTTGGGATTATCTCGAGGTATCTGAAAGCGGCTTCGGGATCACTTGTCTCGATGAGACTTTGACTCGAGAGCGATCTGTGCTTCTCGAAACCTAATCTTCGAGATTATCGACCCAAGTGACCTCGATCTGAAAAAAAAGTTTTAAAATCACTGAAAACGTGTATTCCCCCCCCATACACATGTAAGACTCGTTTACACCGGGACCAATAAGCCAATTCCCTTTTATCTGTTATTTCTTTGATGGAAATCTGCCTTTGATCAGCTATCAGTCCCTCAACTTCTTCTTTCAGGAGATCTTTG
This sequence comes from Stenogyne calaminthoides, assembly GCA_037126765.1. Lineage (NCBI taxonomy): Eukaryota > Viridiplantae > Streptophyta > Magnoliopsida > Lamiales > Lamiaceae > Stenogyne > Stenogyne calaminthoides. The sequence goes on from JBBCBC010000011.1 coordinate 30,822,470, forward strand.
AGACAAGATTTGATCTCCTAATGTTGATCAGTAGTGACGTGTGATGTTGGAATGTTGGGTGTCACTTGATCTGATTCAGTTGTTTGTGCCTTCAGTGGTTGGTCATGAACTGCGACACCGGCTCCACTATCATCGGCGACTCTCGTGATCCTTCATGATGGCATCTGCTTGATAGCTTTTGTCGCCAGCCTCGATTAAATCTGTTAAAACAACCCTAGCTTCCTGTGGATCAGAGCTTTGATGGATTTAGCAGTTATCAGCTCAAATGGTGATCCCACTTTAGCAGATTTCCTCATGTCGAAATCGAAGTCTGCAAACTCATCCGCACTGCCCATCTGTTCAATAATTATTATAAAGTCTGAGAAGCTTTTTAATCGAAGATCTCTCCAGGTGAGGATCTCCATAACTTCCTCTCTTATGACAGGATGGGCGACCAGTTCTGGATATAACTCATCAATTTCTCTTTCGATTCGCATTCTGATCAATTTCCCAGTTATGATCTTTGTTGATCTAACCTCAGGAATTGTCTGTCCAGATTCAGTTTGATGAGATGTGGAAGGTTCTGGTTGTGCTTGAGTAGGCGGAAGTTGGCTGATCGGTTCGACTGCGAGAGGTTTCTTTGTGGAAGCGAGTGCTTCGTTCCACATCGAGTAAGCTTTACGGTTCGCGAATCGATGGGGTTCGAGGATCATGAGGCGGTGGAAGAATAGGATAGACATGCTTTCGCAGACCATTAGTCCGAGTGGTGAATCAGCTCGAGCTTGAGGAGAAGGAGATCGATCGAACATGCTTCTTCCTCGAAATGATCTGGCGAGCTCTCGGCAAAGAAGCCCCGCCGTCGATTTTTCACGATTTTTTGTGTTGCAACAGTGATCTGGCGCTCTTTCTTCATCTGACTCATCTTCAAGCATCAGAGTCATGGAGGCTTGCTTCGCCTTCTTCGGCTTCTTCTCCTGGGCCTTCACCAGTTTTCTTTTCTTCTTTTGGGGGGCATCTGGTGTAGACGAAGTTGCTTCCTTGCTTTTTCCTTTCTTTGACTTTGGGGGGTTGGCGCATATCATCGTCTGGTGGCCCAAAGATGGTGAAGAGGTCGTGAAAAGGCCTTATAGGACTTCATCCAAACTGTTCCCATTCAGCATTAGGCAGTTTATCTTTCAGAATAACTACAACCTTGTTGAGATTGCTGATCTTTTTCTTCAGATATACCTGCCTCAGTTCATTGACTCCAAATTTCTCATGTTCTTGGAGCAGAATGGCCTTCAGGAACCCGTGCCAATTGATGTTCTTGGCTTCATCAATTATTGCGACCATCTTTGTCTGGTTTGACGGATGTAAGAGCATCTCGGGCTGAATGCAATACCCATAATTATTTTTTGACAATATGTCAAACAACAATCGGTATTTCCTCTTGAGCATTGGCGACAAAACCTGGACGTATGATGTTTGTCGGCCTCTCTGAAAACTCTTTTTACGATCACTCATCTTCGTTCTCCTGTAATGAGCGAGCAAGATCCGTCCTTTTGGTAGGTTTGAACAGACGGGTTATATCATCATTCGTCGATCGATTTCTTCTCCGTTGACCGCCGAGAGCGTTCATTTCCCGAACGTCCAGTATTCACTCTTAAATTCCTTAGGAATTCTAGTGCTTCATCTTGCATCACCGATTGGATTAGTGAGCAGCGGTATAAAATTTCTCAAGGCACACTTTTTCATAATTTGCTCGACCTCCATGGATTCCGGATCTGAGTGATATTGAACTGCATTTAACTTATCATCCACAATCTTTGTTGCGGTTCCGCATAATTGCACATTATCTTTCCCATTCCGTGGGTGGCCATCTACAAAGGATGGACCCGATTAAAGTTGTGCATATATATATAAGAACATCACATATCACGGAAACCAAGAAACAATAAAGCATAACCACAGGATAAAAGCATTTAAGATCAATGGATTTTAAAAAATACATCAAATAAACATAAATTACGATTCTATTTTTTTTCGAAAGATGATTTTGAAACTTAGGAGAAACACTTTGAATCTGAGAGAAATAATCTGGAGTTTTCGAAGAATAAATCGCAAGTTTGTGAAATGGAAAACTCGGTATGGTTTTTTATGAACTTTATAAAGACGAGGAGGAAAAAAGACAAGATTTGGAAGATCAACCATTTGAAAAGATTAAACGCTCCAGTTAAGCGGTTTTGATCGCAGGTCGAAAAGCACGTCATTTAAAAACCTTTTGGATTTAAAAGCACATTTAGTAGCGAAGTAATACATGTTCCCCACGTCCGCAATAAATGATTTGCGGGGAATACGTCCACAAGGATAATGGGTACAGTAAGGCAAATAATATCAGATAAGATCCGATAAATAAGCAAAGAACAAGAGAAAAGAAAGGCGTATCTGGTTGGCTGATATTGTAATCAGTCAATACCACTTGTCCATGTTGATTTCACTTGTTGATCTTAGTATTCTGCCTAAGCCTTAAAATTTCCCAACTGATCCTTTTAACTGATCTTCTTCACTTGCATCTGATTTGTTGAAGTTTCAAGCTCAACTGATCTTCCTTGAATACGTCTGATTTCCCTTCTGATCCTCCTTGATCGGTTTGAAGTTCCCCTTCAACCGATATTTACATTTTCCCATAGGTGATGTATCCGATTTGTTGGAGTTTCAAGCTCGGTGATCTTCCTCATCCGATCGACCAGATGTAATCGATTTTAGTTGACCTAATCGATTCTTCTCGGATCAAAGCCAATTCTTGGGATAAGTGTTACCGCCAAAACTTAGTCTAGAATAGTAGCTTCTATTCCCTAAGTTGGCGCGATTTGACATCGCGTAATTATCGCCCGAATCTTCGATATGTCAATCCGCTGATAAATTTCTCCAATTATCGATCCGTGATTTCTACATTTGTCCTTTTTTTGCGATTTCTCTAAAAGGTTTTGAGAACTCGAATTTGCATTTGCACCCTTGCTTGGTCTCTATAAATTGGACCAATTGTTTTACACAACATAACCCAATCACCATACTTATCTTCTTTGTAGAATCATGTATCCTGGTGAAAACTTATTTCCGGTTAAACTTCCGTCAAACACTTTTACCCCTTTTTCAATGATTTCAGCTTCTCAAATCATCCATGTGTGTCCCTTATCACTTTGTCTTAAATGCACATCGAAGATTTCACATACAATCGTTGCCAAGCTTCTCTACCACCGAGGCGGCGGTTACTGCTATCATCGAATCGAGAAGACACTTCTCCTAACCGTATGCACCTTGTGTGTCTATCGAGATAGCGTAACCCGCATCAACAGACTCGATCTAAAATGAACATGAGTTTGATATCTGATCAAGATCGGACAAATGATGCCCGTATATCAACTCACCATTTAACAGCTGGAGAGCCCACTGACTCTTTCTTAGGGCTCCTGGCTTAAAAATCCTATCAACGCCTCTCTCGCTCCACTGGTTTTAGCTTCAGCGATCGGCTTAGGATTATTTTAAAGCCTCTCTCACCCTTGTTAAGTGGGGGGGAAATGAGAGCATCAGATTTAAAATCTCTCTCTCTCCACTTCTTCAAGGGTTAGGATGAGGGTTTAGTGTTAAGGTTTTAGGGTTTAGGGTTTATGTACTGACCTCCGGGTCCTCTTGTACTTGTATCTTGTAATGTAACCTGACCTTCGGGTCTTTATTAATGAAAATTTCTGTTATATCATTGTTGTGTAAAATTCCTGTATCCTTATGCGATTTTAAGCTTTAATCTTGTGAATGCCACTTGTGAATCTCCAAACTTAGTGTACTTACAAAGGCCTTGTGAATCTTGTTGAATTTCACAATCGACTTACAAAAGTACAAACCCGAACAGTTTAATCGATAATCCTTTAAACGATCGATTCATTTAATCGATAAACTTTAAATCGATCAAGACCTCCTCATATCGATTCCTTGATGATCTTACGATCGATTGAGATACCAAATTCAACTGATTTCACTTGAACTGATTAGTTTCTTAACCAGCTGGTTCTGGGGAGATCATTCCATCAAACATTTTAGGTGCATTTTCTCCAAGATCCGAAGCCCTAGCTCATTGCATAATTCTCTGAATCGATCTCAGCTAGTGGCTTGGTTAGAATATCAGCTTTCTGTATATCAGTATGAATCTTTTCCATTCTGATATTCTTCTTTTCAACATGATCTCTTATAAAATGGTGCCTGACATCCACATGCTTGCATCTTGTATGTAGAACATGATTCTGAGTGATTGCAATAGCACTATTACTGTCACAGAAAATAGGTACATTCTTAGTTTCAACGTTATAATCCCTCATTTCTTGACTAAGCGAGAGCGATTGGGAACAACGACTTCTGCAAAACCATATCTTACGCTTGATAGTAGATGTTGCAACCGATGTCCGCTTTTTTGAAAACCACGAGATCGGTTTACTTCCTAAGAACCCGACAAGTTCCCCGAGGTGGATTTTCATCAATCTTGCAACCTCCATAATCGAAATCGAGAATACCCACTAAGCTCTAGATTATCATCGATGGGTAAAATAAACCAAGGTTTACTGTCCCCTTCAGATACTTAAGAATCCGCTTAGCTGCTTCTAGGTGACTTATCATTGGATTTGCCTGAAATCTGGCACATACACCCACTGATCTGGTCTTCTGGCAGTCAGGTATAGTAGAGATCCAATGAGAGCCCTATATTCCTTCTGATTAGTTTTCTGACCATCCTCATCTGGATCCATCTTGAATCCAGTCATCATAGGAATTTTGGCTTCCTTACAATTTTGAACTCCAAACTTAGCCAATAAATTCCTAGTGTCCTTTGCTTGGCAGATGAATATCTTTTCTGTACTTTGCTTTACTTGAAGACCCAGAAAGTAATTCATCTGACCCATCATGGACATCTCGAATTTCCCTTGCATCAGTTTGCTGAATCTTTCACATAGACTTTTGTTGGGAGATCCGAAGATGATGTCATCCACGTAAATCTGAACCATCAGAATATCTTTTCCATCTTCTATTCTGAATAAGGTTCTGTCCACTGTTCCTTTTGTGAACCCACTTTCGATCAAGAACTGAGAGAGTGTATCATACCAAGCTCGAGGAGCCTGTTTCAGGCCATAGAGAGCTTTTCTTAGACGGTACACCTGGTTGCCCTTTTCAAAGCCTGGAGGTTGTTCGACATAAACTTCCTCTGCTAGTACCCCGTTTAAGAAAGCGCTCTTTACGTCCATCTGATACACAGTGAACCCTCTGTGGGAAGCATATGCCAGAAACAACCGAATGGCTTCTAAGCGAGCGACTGGTGCAAAGGTCTCATCATAATCAATTCCTTCTGATTGTGAATACCCCTTAACAACAAGTCTTGCCTTATTTCTGGTGATGACGTTTTTCTCATCTCTCTTGTTCTTGAATACCCACTTCGTGCCAATAACGTCTTGATGACTTGGTATGTCCTCTAGTTCCCAAACTTGATTTCTCTCGAACTGTTCCAGCTCCTCCTGCATAGCTAGAATCCAGCTTGCGTCTTGTAGAGCTTCCTCTATTGTTGTTGGTTCCTTCATAGACAGATAACAGCAATACATGGAACTTTCACCAATCTGATGTCTAGTTTTAACTTTATCAGATGGGTCTCCAATTATCAGATCAGTTGGATGACTGGTTATCCGAGTCCTTACGCTTACGATTTGCGTCGGTTTGGAGAACATCGTCTGTTTCTGATAAAATTTCATTACTAGCGATTGGGAGTGGTGCAGAATTATGATCCACTTGATAAGAACATGTCTCAGCTGATGTTGGACTCATCATGTGCTGATGTCTGTTCGTGGGAACTTCAGGTGTTCCCCACAACCGGATGGTTCGATTGATCTTTATCTCCTTTGTATCGACTTCTTCACCGGTTTTTTTTCGTACCTTAGGATCCGAATGATCCGGTGAATCACTAGATCCGGAATGTATCTTTATTCACGATTTACGATTCTTTTTCCTTGATCATTAGCGATCCATTTTCGAGCATCGGTACTTGTTGATCGTGTACATCTTGTTCGAGGGCGATTTCTCTTGTTCGTAAGATGCTTCATCAAAGACTACATGGGGTGTTTCTTCCACAAGTAGGGTTAAATCATTGTAAACCACGAAAGCCTTGCTAGATGAGGAATATCCTAAGAATATACCCTCATCCGACTTGGCCTCAAAGGTTTTCAACCCGACTCTTCCCATTGTTGTGTATGAAACACTTACACCTAAAAACATGGAAGTAGGAAACACGAGGTTTTCGTCCTTCCACAGTTCATAGGGTGTTTTGTAGTGAGCCTTAGTCGAAAGACATCTGCTCGAGTGTGGCATGCGGTGTTGATTATACGCCGCCTAAACGCGGCTTAGTATTGCATATTCAAATAACATCGTCGGGCGAAAGCGCTTCTTTGAGAGTTCTGTTCCTCCGCTCGCTACTCCATTCATTGTATGGCGTTCTTGCGGTGATGTTTCATCTTCAGATACCAAACTTAGAGCAAAAAATCAAGAATAAAGGAGTTCGAAAATTGCACCTTTATCGATCGATTTTTTTACTCTGTTGACACCCTTCTCATTTTGTAATCTTTTTAGCAAATTTCGGGGTATCTTCGTTGTCGTCTCATTCTTCTTATGTAAGAATATAACCCGTAAACTTGGAATAGTCATCCACGATTACGAGTGTATTTAAATCCGTTGAGACTTCTTGGTGTAATCGGTCCAAATAGATCCATATGAAGCGGTACGCGAGAAGATGCTTTGGATGCCGGTCCGGAATTCCCTTGAATGAAGCTTTGACTGTTTTCCCTTCCGACATGCGGTACATGTCCGATCCTTTGAAAATACTTCATTCTAAGTCCTTCCACTAGAGACATCCTTGCTATCTTATTAAGAGTTTTAAAGTTCGGATGGCTCATTCTTTTGTGCGAGAGCCAATCGCTACTTTTTTGGAACTCGACAATCGAGCATCGCGTTTCTTGGGCGATTGTTCCAATCTCTTGTAGATCGTCCCTTTCCTTGAACCGCTTAGCAAGCAAAATCTGTTGAGTGGCTCGATTCTTGATAGTGCATTGATCAGTTGAGAACTCAACACTGAATCCGTTGTCGCAGAATTGTGAAACCGATAGTAGGTTGTGCTTCAGACCTTCAACATACGAGACTCTAGTTACTTGTACATCATCATTCTCTAAGGTTCCGAATCCTTTGGTATAACCAAAGTTATCATCACCGAAAGAGTACACGCGAACCTTTTCGTTCTATGTATGAAATTTGAGGAGGTGCTTGCTTCCTGTCATGTGCCTTGAACATCCACTATCGATGTACTAGATAGTTGCTTGCACACCTCCTTTGTTGGCCAGACCCACGCGAACCTGCAATCAGATCAGGCTTTAGGTACCCCTTTAGGATTGGGTCCTGAGGGGTTAGGTTTAGTCTTGGGAATCCATACAAACAGAGCACTTCTATTGTGATCAGTTAGATCAGAAGGCCTGATTTGTCTCCCATACCTGTCAACATAATCATACGTCTCTTTATATGCTTTCTGTTTTGTATGATTATTAGTGTGAACCTTGGATGACTTAGAAGACTTGGGATTTATCTTTTCTGTTTGTCTTCTTTTTATCCAGTGTGGTTCAGGTGCAGCAGCCCTAGATTTCTGATTATAGGGGTAGGTACGACTGCTACCATCAAAAGATTCATATCTTTTTGGCATAGGTGGTTTTTGCAGTTTACCTGAAGCATGCTTATTAGACTGCTGACCTTGATTGGGTCTCAGATTAGACTTCCCTTTTACAGGTTGTCTTTTTTGATTCCTGATCTGTTGATCAAGTTGAGGTCTCTTCAGAAGAACTGGGTTCTTCTGTTGATTCCTCGGCTGATGCTTTACCGATTAGGGGTCCATTTCATTTTCCCATACGGTTAGGCACCCGCCTTACCCGCTCAACCGGTCTTTTTCCTTATTAGATCTGAGTTTGGCTTTTGGTGTATCTTTGTCGAAACTTCGTCGATTACATCTTTTTGAGATGAATCGGTAGGGGCTTTTTGAGGATGTGGAAGGGTTTTCATAGCCAAGTCCTTCTTATTAATCGTTGTTCAAAAATAGGTGTTCATGTCTTGAAACAGGTTTTAGATGATTTTGTGAAAACCTCTATTTTTCTTCTTACAGATTATCCTCGATGATTTCGGACTTTCATGCATTCTAATAGCTCATCAAATTTTGCTTGAAGAATTTTGAAATCATCGACTTCTTTGTTTGTTAATATCCAAATCTTTGATCTGCTTCTCCTGATCAGAAGCCTTAACTTTCAGAATGTTACACTCCTTAGTTGCCTTCTGAGCAGTTTCAGCAGATTTAAGTTCAGAGGCTTTACTGAGATCATTCTCCTTAGCAAGCCGATTATTTCTAATTCTCAGCTTGTCATTTTCAGCTTCCACTATAGCATAAGTGTCTACTGCATTGGAGAGATCCTCAAGCAATTGCTCTGAGTAGAGCTGCAGGTCAATCTCCCCAGCAGGTGTGCTAATGATAGCAGTGTAGAAGCGAAACGAAAGCGGTTTGGAGGTTACCTCAGATTGGTCCTCCTGGCCATCGAGGCGAGATCTCATCATCGTCCCAAGAGAATATCGAGATCTTCATTTTCATAGAAGTCAACAAAGATCACTTCTTGATCGGTAAGTTTTCTCTGAGAGGAGTATCCAGAGTCCTCAGAGGGCAGATAGGAATCGTCAATTCCTGACGTATCAGCAACCATGGCTCTTCTGTCCCTATTTTGTTGCTCTCTTCTGTTCCTCTTTTCTTCCCTTTCTCTTGGCGTCAGGTCTGGGCAGTCTGCGCTATAGTGACCTGGCTTCTCACAGTTGAAGCACGCTCCTTGATCCACCAAACCTTTCCTTCGGTGAATCACTCCGTCTGTATGACCTATCGGGTGACTTCCCTTTACGATAGTAGTCCGAGCTTCTTCTGTCTGATTGGTTATCTCTTCCTTCCTCAGTCTGATTATCTCTTTTCCTTTCATCTCTGTCATCCCTCCGATCATCAGATCTGGTTCTTTCTGGAGATTTGTTGGCTGATCTCCTATCTCTCCCTCGGCTATGTTGATAGTCCTTATAAAATCTTCGATACTTACCAAGTTGGACGTTCGACTTCTCAAGCTTCCCAGTAAGCGAGAGCGATCTGCTCGCTTTGACTCATTATATTCCCAACAGTTCGTTGGCCTTCGCTTCTCTTCTTTGGTTGCCTTAAAAAGCAAGCGATTTTGAAGTTGAGGCTTCAATGGGCACCTCATCTTCATCGAACTTGTCCTCTTTCAATCAAATCGAACTCGTGAGCTTTAAGGCTCAAGAACAAGCTACTTGGCTTCATTTTTGAAATGTCTTGGCAATCCTTGATTCTGTGACCTTCATGTCCCATTTCTTGGTGAGAGACCTTAAAATTTTGTAGTTGATATCTTTATCGGACATCTCTCTACCAAGTTCTCGAAGCTTGTTTATTAACATCGTAATCCTTCCATCGAGTTCGTTGATGGTTTTTAGTTGGCAACATCTTCAATTTTTTGAACTTTACCGATTCGGCCTGCGCAGACTTGTCTTTTATCCGGTCATTTCCTCGCATATTTCAGCGAGTATCCCACATTGCTTTTCGCAGATTTGAGATACTTAATCTTTTCCTTGGTGACCTTATCCATTGTTTTCATGATAATGTGCCTTGCGATAGTATCTAGAGTATCTGATTTCCTTTCCTCTACATCCATCAAAATTTGCGCTTTTTTTATAAGACTTCCGGGGCAAAATGCTGGATCTCCTCCAACTACTGGGTTGTCGTAATATATGATGATGGGTCCTCTTTTCGATGACTTCCATCATTCTCGCCAATGATCAAACCTAGATTGTTGGACATATATATGGCCCAATCTGCATACTCATCGATTGAGAACTTCGGAGATCATGATACATACGAGGTGTTATCCATCTTTGAGTGTTTTTGGAAAATGAATGAGTTTTAAGAAAGTTTTCAAGATCGATTCGATCGACCACAAAGATTCTTCCTCAAGAATCGATGATACACAAAAGTCGTTAGTCAATAGAACCAACCGCTCTGATACCACTTGTAGGTCCCGAACGGGTTTGTGAGGGGCGAAGTCTAGAGGGAGGGTGAATAGACTTAAAAAACTTTATTGCAAATCAGGTGTGAAGGCGATTAACTTTGATCGAGTGTGAGTGAATCGGTTTGGGTGATAACCAACTTCTTGTCGCTGAAAGCAGATCGATTCGGTAACTATCGATTTAACTGATGTGTCGCGGAAGCTTAAGTTTTACCGTGTGAAAAAAACCGGTTTTGATAAATCAGATTCCAAAGTTAATCTTTTAATCAGTTGACTGAAGTGTTAAGTTTGATCAGATCAGAAGCTTTGTGCTAACTGATCTCAACTTGGAATATGTATGCGCTTTAAAGGTTGTGTGCGATTGTGTAATCAGTTAATCAAAGCGGTAAAGGCACACAAGATTTATAGTGGTTCGGACAAACCAGGTCCCTACGTCCCACTCTTCCCTATCACAAGGGGCACCAACTTAACCAATGAACTTAGTTTTATGTGTTAGTTCAACCAAGATAATCGGCAGATATTTAAAGAGTTCTCACTCAACCGATCCCAGAAATCAGAACTAGAAACCCTAGTCTGAAATCTTGCTAAACAACTTAACCTAACTTGGGTTTGGATAAGATTGTTTTGGTTCCAACTATGAAATCTTTTGTAGTGTTTAAGGTAGCCTATCAACTAGATGAAAAGATTTCTATGCTAAGAACTTATGGGATAAACACTTAATAAAATAATCTTCTTGATCGTGTTCTTCGTGCGAAAATCTGATAATTGCTTGAGTTTCTTGATTGTTCAGTGTTTCCGTCGTATTCACTCTAAAGTGTAATCCCATATATATATATACCTTGAAATCAAAGAGCCGTTGGAGAGCAATTTGAATTTCAGGCTATATTTGGTAGACTTGCAGGCTTGATGTGACGAGCTTCAGGAACGGCATGGCCAAAAGCGTGAATTTATATTTTGTAGCCGTTACAGAGAGGTAGCATCAAATCCCGCAATTGCCGGCTCCAATCATACGTGTCTTGTTCTTATTGGATAGCAGACTCACTTTTCAGTGTTGTTCTTCCAACTAAGCTTGACATTCTTCTTTTGTTCGGATCATCGACGTATGATTAGGTGAAACATCGATTTCACTGGTGGTGACTGATCGGTCGAATCGATCGATCTACTGATAAGTCTTCAGTGCTTGGTTGACTTAGCTTCAACTAGCGGACTAGGCCGATGTAGGTCTTCCGTCCGATCTTGAAAGTATTCGAGAGTTTGATCTTTATGACTTTAGTTTGAGATATCGACCCGGATCGAGCGATCCGATCTTCTATTCTTGTCTTGCATTACGCCTCGCTTGATATCACCGTCCTTTGAGTCTTGAGATCTGACATATACATATTGAGTTTCCCCCTCAATATGTGACCTATCTATTTCATCGGTTGTTCTATACAATCATTATCAATTTGGTCTCCTATAGCGAGTAATATAAACATCGATCGGCCAATGTGTCCGACCGGTCCTATTACATGTGTTTTTGGAACTTTCATCAAAACTATAAATTTCCCAACATATCAGAATGGAGAAAATTCATACTGATAAACAAAGAGTTGATATCTTGACTAAACCTTTGGCTGAATCAAGATTTCAGGAACTATCAGTAGAATTAGGTGAATGAATTTCACTGAAGGGAGATGTCCTTCAGGGGCATGTAATTATTCAGGAAGAATAACTCAGGACAAAATTCTCTCAGGATGGATACTGAGACTCAGGACAAAATTTTGTCAGGATCAATATACAGTAAGGTTTATGTATTCAAATAATCCTGAAGTTATATTGATACATGCATTAAATTCAGTAGCATTTATTATGCAAGGGATTACTCAGTAATCATTTTAATTAAATGACAAAAGGCGGGAACTTTTAAAGTGGGAATGTTTTTTACTGAAAAAGATGAACATTTGCCTCGATTTCCAAGAAACGTCCATTTGTCAACCTATAAAAATGCTACTTGCCTATTGTTCAGAAAAATAGCCAAAAATAGCCATACTCTCAAGTTTCTCCTCAAAATTCGGTTAAATCTCAACCGTCCATTATATTTTCAAGATTTAATCACAGCCATTGATCTTTATTTCACAGATCATATATAAACCAAAATTTTAGACCTCAATCGTTTATTTTTCACATTTAAACGATCAAAATTCCCAAAAACCGTTAAACCTTCAAATCTTCAAAATTCCAAAACCCTCAAATTCACTACCCAGAAATCTTCTTAAAAATGGAATTCCCAAGCTACGCCATGATCAAAAATATCTCTGAGATGGAGAAGCCCTACTTTGAGCATGTGGTGGCCATGATCGAAAACAAAGCTACCCAGGTTGAGGAAGAGGCACTCAACATGCTGCGAATGGCTAAGTTAACTCTTCTGGTAAGTAATATGCCAAAAAATGAACTTTCTTTAGAGGTGTTACAATTTGTTGTAAATCTCCGAGAAGGTTAAAGAGGTTCACTTGTTTCGCAATTGAGTTTTGGAACGTTTGTGAAATCCAAGGCAGAGGTAGTTTGCACCAAAGAGGGGAAATTATCTCTTGATGACATTAATGTTGTTTTTGAGCTCAATAGTCGCGGAGAATATCCAGCTCTGTCCAGCAGGAAATCCTCGACCGTTTTGCAGAATCAAAGGTGGAATTGAAGGGAGCTCTGCACAAACGATGTCTGAACCCGAAATACAGAGTGCTAATTGATATTGTGGCAAAATTCTTGATGAGCACGTCTGGAAGTCTGGAGCAGGTGAGCCGGAATAAGTTGAGGCTCATGGCTGCGATAGAGGATTCACCCTCTATGCACTTCAATTGGTTAAAATTCTTGGTGGACTGCATTCTTCACCAAAATCAGAAGTTGAAGTATGCAAAGGGTGCATTCACCAAGAGTGGGAAAGTTTTATTTGGGACAAAGATCAGTTTTCTGATAGAAACATTGTCTAGAGACAACTTATTTTTAATGGCTGGAGTTGAATTTTCCTGGAATTGAGTCATGTTCAGGAAAGGAAAACCACAGAGGAAAAGGTCGGTTCCTTCAGGAAGTCAAGGCTCGATGGTTCTGGAGAACGCTGAAGAACAGGATGACTCGAGCTCTGATCAAAACGATGTGGTTATTGCTAATGTTGTACAAAAACCAGACAGGACTGCATCAGTAAAACACCCTGAGGCGTCAGGAACAGAAGAAAGGAGGGAGAAATCACTTGATCTTCTTCGAGTGAAGAGGGAGATTGGAGAGGTTAAGAAGGCTCAGGAAGAGCAGAAGAAGAGGAAGAAAAAGAAACTCAGAACCATTAGGGAACAAGAGTTCGGAGTAAAATCCCCTCTTGATACCCTTGCCAAAGTTGTCTCTCAGGCAATGGCGGCAGAAACTGTTCAGGAAAGTTTTCCCTTAAGAGAAGAAGGAGGTGAGGAGGACGTCTTTACTGAGGTACTCGGTAGCAGTATTGGCGACGACATGATTACCCAAGAAATCTTCACAGATTCTCAAAAACCTATTGGAGAAAGCCAAATTACCATCCCAGCCACACAACCCTCACAGCCATATATTTCCATTCCTTCAGAGGCACATTCTAGCTGTTGGGATATTTTAGTTTTGATGAATTATGCCAAAACATTATCAACTTGTGTTATTTAAGTTAATCTACAAATAACAAGTTGAGGGGGAAGTGAACAAGTTGAGGGGGAACTAATATGAAGTTTCCTGAGGAAAAGTGGTCTGAATGGAAGAAGGCTGAAGTCCGAAACCGCTGAATGTCAGAATGGCCTGAACGAGGAATCCTGAAATGCTGAAATGCTGAAATCCTGATGCTGAAATGCTGAATTCAGACGTGCTGAATGCCGAACTCAGGCGTGCTAAAATGCTGAACTCAGGCGTGCTGAATGCTGAACTCAGGCATGCTGAAATGCTGAACTCAGGCGTGTTGAATGCTGAACTCAGGCGTGCTGAAATGCTGATTTCAGGCGTGCTGATGCTAAACTCAGGCGTGCTGAATGCTGAACTCAGGCGTGTTGAAATGCTGAACTCAGGCGTGATGAATGCTGAATTCAGGCGTGCTGAATGCTGAACTCAGGCGTACTGAAATGCTGAACTCATGTTGAACTCAGGCGTGCTGAAATGCTGAACTGAGGCGTGCTGAATGCTGAACTGAGGTGTGCTGAATGCTGAACTCAGGCGTGCTGAAATGCTGAACTCAGGCGTGCGGAATGCTGAACTCAGGCGTCTTTGAATCTTTGAACTCAGGCGTCTTTGAATCTTGAACTCGAAAGGTGCTAAAAATGCTGAACTCAGGAATGCTGAATTGCTGAATTCAGAAGGCCTGAATGCTGACGTGGACCAATCAGAGGTGGTCAAAAAACCTGACAAAAAGCTGCAGAAATTACAGAATAGTGTGGATTTGAATGTGACTTTCTCCAACGGTAACATTCAAATCCACACTATAAATACAAGCTCTTCCATCAAATTAAGTGTGGAAAAATGCTATAGAGCTGAGAGCCATATACTCAAGCATTCCCACCATAGAACACAAATCTGTAGATATCCAAAATATATTCAAAGAGTGTTCTACCCTAGATCTAAGCACAAATGTAATATCCTAATATTAGAGAGATTTTCCCATCCTTAGCATTGAGGCTAAACAAATGTAAGGGAAAATCTCAACCTAGTTGGAAACCAAACAAACCTTACCCAAATTAGTTTGATAGGTTAAGTTTATAGGTGAGTGAGAACTCGGTAAACATCTATAGGCGATCCAGTGAGGGAGATAAGTCCCGATTGAGTGAGAGCTCGTTAAACATCTGTTGGATGTTGGACTAACACGTTAAACTAAGTCCAGTTGGTTAAGTTGGTGCCCCATGAAGGGAAGAGTGGATGTAGGACGAGTTGTCCGAACCACTATAAAAATACGTGTGTTCTTATTTTCTTTCATATTAATTGTCATACATAGTTTAGCAAATTTGCATAACACACATTCGAAGAAAAAATTTAAAGTCACCTCCCATTGAGGTTTTACGAGTTACTAAATCGGGTTTTCGGGACCAACAATAGCTCTGAAGAGGAGGCACCTGGTCCTGAACTCAGGAAAGGTGAGGCTGAAGAAAAAGTGTGGAGGCTGAAGGCGGAAAGATTTGTGTTAGACAAATATCCAGTGTTGGAGAAATATCCAGACCTTCAGGATATGTTTTTCAAACTGAAGACCACTATGCTGATTGTCAATCAATTGTTTGCAATGATGCTCAGGATTGGCAACTTCAGAGGCGAGGAATATTGGGTTGAGGAGGTGGCTAAACTTGGTGCTTTCTCAGGATTAGGGTAGAAGAGACTCAGATTAAAGCCAGCTGAGTTTGACCAACTGGTGCTGAGAAAGATTGCTGGAAGAGATCCAGCCACTCAGGTGAAGGTGGAGAAGGGAGTCAGGATAAAGGTGATCAAGATCAGGACAGGACTGAGAAAGAGATTCCTGAAGAGAAGAAGAAAGTTGTTGAGTCCAGTGTCGAAGCTACACTTCAGGGGGAACAAACTCAGGATGTTCCACCCTTGCAAATGATCACTTTTGGTCAGACTATCCATTACCCTTTGGAGCCTACGGTGGATATCATTAAAATGACTGATACTGGGGTACAGACAGATGCTAAGATTCCCATTCCTCCAACAACTGTAGATCTTGCACCAGTCTTATAGAAATAAACCAAGCTGGAGCCCATTGTTGATCAAATTGCTAAGCTCGAGCCTCTGGTGGACCAAGTGACTAAAATTGCTGAGGCACAAACTTCACAAACTTCAGGATGAAAATCTACATATTGCTGCCGAACTTCGCTCAGTTGGACGTGAGCAGCTACACATGGACAGAACCCTTGCTCAAATATAAGCTGACTATGATGCCAAAAAGTGGGAAAGTTATGATATGCTCACAAAGTTGCCAGCAATTGAAGGGAAGTTACTGACTCGTAAAGAAGCAATCATATCCAAAGGGAAGAGGAAATAGCCTGAAAAATCTGTACATCCTGAGGCTACTGCTGAAGTCATTCAGGAACGAGAAAAAAGGGAGAGGGCTCATGAGTCTAGCAAGATAGGAGAGGCTCATGGTGTCCTGATTCCTATCCCTGAAAAGTCTCAAGTGATCACTGCTGCAGATAAGCCAATCAAAAGGAGATTATCCGGGGAGTTCTCTGAGGTTGAGGCACATAGAAGTGAAGAATCTGAAACCGATGAACTCTTCAAGGAGGGATTTGGTGAATATGATGTGGCCTCCAAGAGACTGAAGTGGGATTGGCACAACTCAGTAAAGATGATTGAAGCTGAAAAGAGAAGAAAAGCTGCGGTGTCTATATCAGGATCAGAGATGACCAGAAAGGCCAGAGAAGATGCTAAGAGATAAGTGGATGTCTATTGAGATGAATGATAGATGGGAGCTTGCCAAGAGAGAATTTGTGTTCAACTATGATGTTCTACAAGTTTGGCCTTGTCCTATTGCTGACAGGGATGATGCTTTTATTGCATATCTTCTGAGGAACTTTACTGATATGTGTCAAAAATGGTTCAATCTGTTTGACACACTGGGATATCAGTTGAAAGCTCCAGGAAAGATGAAGTACCCTCCACCCAAGTTCAAAAACGGGATGATCAACTTCGATTTCATCCATGCAGACTTTGTGGATCAAGCCAACTACTTGGAGCTGACAGGAAATGATGCAATGACCCTTTAGGAAAGAGAGGAGCTGAAGAAAAGATACTATGGGATGTTCAATCTCGACCCTCCAGCTGATGAGATTGAATCTGAAGAAGAATGATGTATCTAATGTTTTTTTTTTGATTCCAGTAGAGTAGGATCAATCTACTTGTATCCTGTACTTAAAATTTCTGATTAATGAAAACTCTACTGATGTTTTTGCTGACAAGATAATATCTCATTATCTTACTGTGTATTCTGATGTTTGCTATTCTTTTATAAGAATTGAAACCTGATTAGATGATAGGTTTATTTTTATTATGTTCGCATATTTGAAACAAGATGGTTTTGGCATCATCAAAAAGGGGGAAATTGTTGGGAGATGAATTTAATAAAGAAGTTTTGATTAGATCCCAAAACCCCTGAGTATGACATGTATCAGGACATCTTGATAGTATAGGATCAGGATCAGGTTTCAATAGATACTAGGGATCAGGATTATCTGCACCATGTATAGTCAGCAGATATAGATCAGGGAATTTTAGAATACTGAAGTCTCAGAAGACTCTGAAGAATCAGAAGTATACTGAAGACTCTGAAGAATCAGAAGACACTGAAGACAGAAGTCCCTGAAGACTCAGAATACACTGAGTAGCTCAGGAATATATTAAAGACCCAAAGATCCTGAAGACTGTTTTTGTACTGAACAAAAAGGACTCTGAACCACTATCTTAATGAAATAGTGTTATGTTCATTCCTAGTACAAACAAACAGAATGTTAGACATTTGTGGAGATTAAGGAACATATCAGTACAAGAAGTCAACCTAAAAGAGCTATTTTGTTTGTCTCTGCCCAAATAAGGATTTCAACCTATGAGGAGGCAACATCAATGTACTCTATTGACACTAAAAGCGACATCTCACTGAAGAAATGTCAGATCTGATATATTCCAGTTCACAGATATTGGTGATTGGTTACATAGTTGCATATTTCCTAAAACATGAAAGGGAGTGTTCAAACCCTAAAAATAGTCGTTCATCAATAACTAGAAGAGGAAACTCTTGATGCTATCTCTTCCAACGGATAGTTTTTCAAAGAGTAACCGTTGGAGAAGTTGCCTATAAATACCCGTGACCTTCACCATTGAGAGGTTACGGGAAATTTCAAAACAACTCAAGGGCTCATTCGTATTCTTGCAAATTGAAGCACTCGAAAAGTCTAGAATTTCCCAAGTGTTTCACATTGGAGAGAGCTCATTCACTAAGCCTAGATTTGATAGAAATATCCAATGCTTAGTAGAGATATCCTACCCTTTGCATTTGTTCTTATTGTAAAGTATATCTCACCCTAGTTGGAAACCAACCCAAACCCAGACCCTTTGATAAGGTAGTTTGAGTGTGTGTGTTTTGTTGGTGAGTTAGAGTTGTAAAGAGTGAGTAAGCTGAAGGTTAGTCAGCCAAAAAACTCTAGAGGAGAAGTTAGTAAGATACTTGTGGTAGTCTGAAAACTTGTGTGTGTTTGAGTTAGTAAGCTGCAGTGAGTCAGCCAGAAAACTCAAGGTAGAAAAGTGAGTAAGCTACAGTGAGTTAGCTTGAAATCTTTAGGAAGTGTGTTAAGGAATTTCTCTGAAAATCAGAGAGAGTGGACGTAGGAGCTTGAGTCTCTGAACCACTATAATTGTTTTGTTGTTTGCTTTCTGTACTGCATTTTATCTGTTGCATGTTTTTCACTGAAAGCATATTTCACTGATACTCAGTTGGCATCAATCCACTGAATGTGCATTAACTGATTCACAACCTTAATCACTATTTTACTAAGGAAGAAATTTTCAGCAAGCTAAAACGAGTATAAACTTAGGGCCAACCATTCCGCACTCTTGATTAGCTAGAACATATAGTTACCAAACTGAACTAACTCTACTGAGTATTCAGTAAGATAATTATCTGATCCAAGCTTCTCAGGATCTCTGATAAAATCAGGATCAGTTGGACTAATCTGAAGCTACTGAAAGCTGCTCACGATCGCTGTCTCAGTAGACTTTGACTCAGGGCGATTTGTGCTTCTCAGGGCAAAAATATCAGGACAACCAGACCCATCAGACCTCAGTGAAGAAAAAGTTTTAAAAATCACTGAATACGTGTATTCCCCCCCCATACACGTGTGAGACTCGTTTGCACCGGGACCAACAATCTGTTTGACAAAGTCAGCACTGTGGTAGATAATGCTCAAAGTTCTATGCTGACAGTTGTTGAACAAGTTAAATCTGATGTTGGAATTGAGTCTCCTGCTATGAAGGCACTACAACAATCTCTTATTCAGACTATTGGCAACCTCAGCTCTGAACTGAAGACACTTTTTGAGGGAACCAAAAAGGGGGAAGAAGAGAAAGATGCTGAAGTACAAGGCAGACTCAGCCAGGTTGAGAATTTTGTGGCTGGCATCCAGATTAAGCTAGACAAAAAGAGAATTCAGAAGGATGCTCAAGCAGCTACAGGACTGGAAGAAGCAGAAGGCATCTCTTCTTTAACTGAATCTGATGAGAAAGCAAGAACAACAAAGAAGGGAAAGAAAGTTGCTACTGATGATAAGAAGAAAAAGCTGATGGATCTTGCTGAAAGAAGAAAAGTTGAGAAACTGAGGAAAGCTGAGATGGATAGGAAGAAATGGCTGGAGGAAGCATCGAGTCTGGATAAGTCTTACAGACATAAGAAGAAGAAAGGACTCTTTGATGAAGCTAGTGAAGGATCACTCTTTGTTGAGCCAAATATTGACGGAGATGTGGATATGATTGTCAAGCCAGATAGAAATATGGTGGCAGAATGGAAGAAAATCAAAGGAGAATGGTATATCTCGGCTTACATCAATCAGGTTATTCCAACCAATGTTGAAATCAATGAAATCTTCAGATATTGGTTGAGTAACAAACATCTAGTATTTTATGAGAAAATCATGAGAGAGGCCAGGAAACTGAGTTGCATACCAGTTGCTCCTGAGGTTGAGATCATGGAATACAAGAAGACTCCAGATGGGAAGTTGGGCAAGATTGCCTTTAATGCAACTCTGAACATGTGCTTGGCACAAGATGATATATTTGAAGAAAGCAAAGTTGCAGAAATCAAGGCAAGGCTCTTCGAGATGTGTGATGTTCCGATGGAAGAGAGATACTGAGAAAATCAGAAGACTCATTTATGTAAGATCAGAATAGGATTTGTCTATCTTGTACTTGTAATATTGATATTCTTAATGAAAATCCAATTTTTTCTGATCTTAAGACAAACTCTCTTTGTCTTCTAATTTACTTTCTCTTTTACTTTAGTTTTAATATTGTTCAGCATACTTTCTGGTGAATGTTTTGGTTCCATCAAAAAGGGGGAAACTGTTGGGAAATTTATACTTTTGATGGAAGTTCCAAAACAGTTGTAATAGGACCAGTCGAACCTGTTAGTCTACTGATGATTTGATAGGAAACCAGCTGAACATGTTAGACAACTGATGAATTAGACTAGGTCACATTTTGAGGGGAAACTCTAAGTGCATAAGTTAGGTCAAGATCAGAAGCGAAGATCAGAAGCGAGGATCTGAAGAAAAGAGTTGTAAATACAGCAGACCAGAAGACCTATTCTATGGAGACATCAGTAGAGTCGATAGGTTGAAGCTAAGACAACCATATTAGAAGACTCAAGGTGACTGATCAGTAGAGTATTGATCAGATCAAGCTTAGTCAGAAAAGTAATAAGCGCAACTACTTATCAAAGGCATACGATGTAAATCAGACCAGAAGAATGTCAACAAAGTTGGTTTTACAAGACGACGAATAAGTGTACTTGTTAGCCACTAAGGGGTCGACACGTATGTACGGATCTGACGATGCAGGATATGGCGTATTATGGCAAATGACTACAAAGGACGTATATTCACGGAGACGGCATGACCTTCCTGAGCATGTCAAATTCACGCCTGCAAGCTACCAAAAATATCCTAAAATTCAAATTGCTCTCCAACGGCTCTTTGAATTCATGGTCTATAAATATGGGATCAAGCTCAAGCTATCCAAATTTCCGCACGAAGAACACAAAAATTGAAGAATATTTCTAAGTGTTCATCTCATAGTTATTAGCACAGAAATCTTATCCTCTAGCTTTAGGCTACCCAAATACTAGGATAGTTTCCAGTTGGAACACAACAAATCTTATACCCAAACCCACAAAGTTAGGTTTAGTTTGTTTACCAAGATTTCAGACTAATGTTTCTAGTTTCTGATTTCTGGGATTGGTTGAGTGAGAACTCTTGAAACATCTGATTGTACTGTGTTGGACTAACACATTAAACTAAGTCCAAGTTGGTTAAGTTGGTGCCCCTGCTGATAGGGAAGAGTGGACATAGGACAACTTGTCCGAACCACTATAAAATTCTGGTGTGCCTTATCTGTTCTTATCTGCTTTACACTGTGCATACTACCTGATTTTAACTTTACATGCATATTCTGAGTCTGGATCAGATTTATACCAAGCAACTGATCTGATCAGTTTGACACTTTGTCATCTGATCAAAAACAGATCACTCAGAATCTATTTTGAGCAAACTGGTTTTTCACACGGGTTAACTTAGCTTCCGCACATCAGTTAAACTGATAGACACCGAACTGATCTGCCAACAGGCGATCAGTAAGTTGGATATCAGTCCAAACTGATTCACACGCACTCTGATCAGGCATACTTGCTTTGCACACATGATCTCACACAAAAGTTTTCAGAAGTGTATTCACCCCTCCCCTCTAGACTTCTGCCCTCACGAAAACCCATTCGGGACCTACAAATTCCAACCCCGAACTGCCCCTGAATCCCAGATTCAGTCCCAATCCGAGCCAACTCCTACACAACTAGAATAATAAGTTTGCTGATATAGATACTAGATTGGGAGATATGTCTAGCGATGTGTTGGGAGAAATGGAGAAGAAGTTTGAGTTGAGATAACCAGTAAAGCTAGAGAAGAAGCTAAAAGAGTCAGAGGTGGTTTTCAGAGATTTGTCTTAAGAAGGTGAGGCACCAAACCAAGAAAGAGGCAATGGCCGCATACAGACAAATGGATGCCAATTTAGATGAATGATAAATGGGAGCTAGCCAAGAGGGAATTTGTGTTCAATTATGATATTCTACAAACTTGGCCTCATCATATTGCTGACAGAGACGATGCATTCATTGCATATATCCTGAGAAATTTCACTGATATATGTCAAAGGTGGTTCAATTTGTTTGACACCTTGGGATACCAATTAAAGGCGCCAGGACAAATGAAGTATCCTCCACCAAAATTCAGGAACAGGATGATCAACTACGACTTCATCTATGCAGACTTTGTGGATCAAGCTGAATATCTCGAACTGACAGGAAATTATGTGAATATCATTCAGGAAAGGGATGAGATGGATAAGTGATATTATGGAATGTTCAACTTGGAACCACCATCTGATGAGATTGAGTCTGAAGATGAGTGAAGATGTTTTTTCTTATGTTCAGTAGAGTAGGATAAACTTGTATCCTGTAATTATGATCTTTTCATCAATGAAACTCTACTGACTTTTTTGTGTTCTGAAAAGATAATATCTCATTATCTTATTGATGATTGCCCTTTTAGTTTTAAGTAACCTGCTCTTAGGAAATGAAAACCTGAATAGGCAATAGGTTATATTTTCCTTACTTTAAATTGTAAACAAGTTGGTTTTGGCATCATCAAAAAGGGGAAAATTGTTGGGAGATGAATTTAATAAATGTTTTGATTAGATCCCAAAAACCACTGAGTATGACATGTTTCAAGACAACTTGATAGAATAAGAATCAGGTTTTCAATAGATGATAAAATCAGGATTATCTGCACTTTGTATAGTCAGCAGATGTAGCTCATGATAGTAGAAGAATATATACTGAAGAACACATTGAAGGAAAACTCAATGTAATGAAGACTCAGAAGATCCTGAAGTCCTGAAGATTCTGAAGACCAAAGAACCTGAAGTCCAAATATCATGAAGATTGTTTTGTACTGACCAATAAGACCCTGAACAGCTATTTCAGTGTAAATAGTATTACGTTCATTCTTAGTACAAACAAAGAGAATGATACACAATCGTGGAAATTAAGGAACATATCACATCAGTATAGTTGACCTACAAAGAGCCGTTTTGTTTGTCTCTGTTTAAAGGAAGTTCTCGACCAAAGAGGAGGCAACAGCAGCGTACTATACTGACAATGAAAGCGACATATCACTGAGGAAATGTCAGGACTGAAATCTTCCAGTTCACAGAAGTTGATGATTGGCTGCGTGGCTGTGTCTTACCCAAACCATGCAAGGGAGTGTTCAAACTCTAAAAATAGTCGTTCATCACTAACCAAATAAGGAAACCCTTTATGTTATCTCCTCCAACGGATAGTTTTTCAAGAGTGACCGTAGTGAGTTACCTATAAATACCAGTGATCTTCACCATTGCAAGGTTACGGGAAATCAAGCAACTCCAGAGCTCATTCGTATTCTTGCATTCATTGAAGCACTCGAAAACAATAAGATTTCCCAAGTGTTTCACCTTGAAGAGAACACATTTAACTAAGCCTAGATTCAAGAAGATATTCAAAGCTTAGTTAGAGATATCCTAGCCTTTTACCTTGTGTTCTAAATTGTAAAAGGATATCTCACCTAGTTGGAAACCAACCAAACCCAAACCCTATTTGTTGGTCCCGGTGCAAACAGGTCTTACACGTGTATGGGGGGGGAATACACGTGTTCAGTGTTTTTAAAACTTTTTCTTACTGAGGTCAGCTTGGGTCAGATAATCCTGAAGATTAGGTTCTGAGAAGCACAGATCGCTCTGAGTCGAAGTCTACTGAGACAGTGATCCTGAGCTGCTTTCAGATACCTCAGATAATCCCAACTGAGTCCTGAGTGTCAGAGATCCTGAGTTGCTTGGATCAGATAACTAACTTACTGAATCCTCAGAAGAGAGTTCAGTTTGGTAACTATCTGTTCTAGCTACTCAGTCGTGCGGAATGGTTGGCCCTTAGTTTATACTCATTTTAAGCTTTGCTGAAAAACCTTCCCTTTATGAATTAGTGATTAAGCTGTGATTCAATTACATGCAACTTCAGTGGATTGATTCCAACTGAATATCAGTGAAAAGTATGCTTTCAAAATCAAGTCAATGCAACAGTTAAGCACAGATAAGAAAAGCAATAAACAACACAACAATTATAGTGGTTCAGATACTCAAGCTCCTACATCCACTCTCTCTGATCCTCAGAGAAATTCACTAATCACTTCTGAGCTTTCTAACTACCTCACGTAGTTTACTTACTCAACTCGGCCCTGAGTTTTCTGACTACTCCACGTAGTTTACTTACTCAACCCGACCTTGAGCTTTCTGACTACCTCCGTAGTTTACTTACTCAAAAACAAACAAGCTTTCAGACTACCCCTGTAGCTTACTAACTTCTCCTCTAGAGTTTTCTGACTACTCCGCGTAGTTTACTAACTCTTTACAACTCTTCTAAAAAACAAACACACTCCAACTACCTTCTCAAGGGTTTGGGGTTTCTCGGTTGGTTTCCAACTAGGATGAGATATCCTTTACAATAAAGCACAATGCAAAGGGTTAGGATATCTCGACTAAGCTTTGGATAATTCTTATCAAGCTAGGCTTAGTATTGTGAGCTCTCTTCAATATAGAAGCACTTGGGAAATTCTAAGTTTTTCGAGTGCTTTAACTTTTGCAAGAATAAGTTTGAGCTCTTGAGTTGCGTATAAATTTCCCGTAACCTTACAATGAGGGTCACCAGTATTTATAGGCATACACCAAGGTCACTCTTGAAAACTATCCGTTGGAGAGACAGCTTCGTGAGTTTCCTCTTATGGTGTGTGAGGAACGGCTATATTTAGGGTTTGAAACTCCCTAACACGTTTTAGGCAATAGCCTTTCATGTAGTCGGTCTTCACTTTTTGTTGTCTGGAACTTTTGTACATATGACATCTTTTTCAGCGACCTGTCACTGTCAGTGTCAGTATGGTACAGTGTCGTCTTCCTCTTTTTGACTTTTGTCTCCAGTTAAAGGTAGACACCTTTCAACGGCTCTTTTGGTTACAAACTCTGAGTTTGATATAACCTTACCAAATCTTCTGACTTAGTTCCTTTTGTCTGCATTCTGAATGTCTAGGCAAATATCTATTTTCTAAGGAATAGCGATCTTCTCAGTATTGCATCCTTCAAATAGATATATTCAGTGCCTCGGAACATTCAGGTTCATACTGAGCATTCAGTATCTTACTGAGTCTTCAGTAATTACTGTGCCTTGAGTATTCTTGATCTTCAATCTTCAGTCTTCAGTCTTGCTTCTTCAGAGTCTTCTGAGTCTTCAGGGTCTTCTGAGTCTTCAGAGTTTTCTGAGACATACTGACTGATACACTGAATCTTCATGCTGAGCCTTCAGTTCCTCAGTATCCTACTGAGTCTTCAATATATTCAGTTTCATACTGAAACTTAAGTTTCTTCAGAAACATACTGAGTTCTTCAAAGTCTTCAGAACCTATCCTGAACTATATCTGCTGACTATACATTTTGCAGATAACATCCTGAATACTCTAAAACTGAATCCTGACTCAACTATCAAGATCATTCTGAACATGTCATACTTAGGGGTTTTGGGATCTTAATCAAAATCATATATCTTTTATTAAATTCATCTCCCAACAATTTCCCCCTTTTTGATGATGCCAAAACCTATCTTGTTACAAACATATAACCTATACTCAGGTTTCAGTTTATCCTATTACAAGATTGGTTGTCTCCCAACAATTTCTTAAAATGGAAAACTCCTAACAATTTAAATCATTCAACAATTTCTTCAGTAATGAATCTCTTTAAGTAGTTCATTACTAAATACTTAAACAATTTCCCCCATATTCAGACAATTTCTCCCTTATCAACATACAATCAGTTCAGAGACATTCATTCAGCATATCAAAATAAAAGACATGTAAATAAGATAATGAGATATTATCTTTTGAGCATAATGATAAATCTTCAATGATGATGAGTATACCATTACAGATTACAATGAGTTTATCAACAAAATCAAAAAGACAAAAATTTAAAGATTACAGAATCTTCTGAGTCGTCAGTCTTCAGTCTTCAGATTTGGTTCTTCAGTCTTCTGCTCTTCAGTTTGCTTCATTCTCAACTTCATCAGCGGGCACCTCCAGGTCGAACATTCCGAAAAATCTCTTCTTCAGCTCATTTCTCTCCTTAATGATATCCGGACTGTTTCCTGTTAAACCCAACTGACCAGCATACTGAGCAATTTCTTGAGTAATGGCCTTCTCATTCACCAAGCCATTACCAAGTCTTGGAGGAGGATAGGAATATGGACCAGGGGCTACTATCTGTACCTCTCCTTCATCCGCAAGGTTAATCCAGCCCTGTAGATACTTTGGATAGAAGGTTAGGGGATATTCAATGAATGCTTCATTCTGATCTGAGCTTTCCCCTCTCCATTCCCTGAGAACATCATAATTGAACCAGAAGGTTCTCTTGACCTCTTCCCACATATCGTTGAGTTTGATAGGCATCCATTTATCAAAGTGGGGCCACTTTAGTGCTTTTGATGTCCCTTTCCTCTTGCTCGCAAACTTCCTGAATTCACTCCTTCGCTTCTGCTCTTCGTCTATCTTCTTTCTGATCGCAGATGCTCCTGAGACCGAAGCAGCAGCTTTCTTAGCTTGTTCTATTTGGAGTGTCTTCAGAGCATCTCTTGTGTTGAAGACTTTCTTCTGAGGTTGAGACTCAGATTCTTCCGTTTCTTCATCATCCAGAATCAGCTTTCTCTGGATTTGCTTAGAAGCCTTCGCATGCTTGCTTACAGGTTGAACAACGCCCAGGGCTTTCCTCTTCATAGGCAATTCAGCAGCAGCCTGGCTTGTTCCAACCTTTGCTCTAGCACTCAGTTTCTCTCTTGCAACATCAAGCATGGTTTACTCAGAAACTCGAGTGTAGATAGGCTTCTCCACCTGAGCGAACTTCAATTTCTCAGTAGCTTCGACTTCCTTTAAGGCTTTGGATAGATTATACATTTCAGCATCTTTCTGAGCCTTTTTCTCCAAAGTACGTGCCATGAACTTCCTGAGGTCTTCACCTTCCTTTTCCCCCTTCTTGGCACCGTAATTTGGAAGAACTCGAGAGTCTTTGGTCCATGTGATATTGCTCTTTGCTCACACAAATAACTTCTCCTCGCTATCTCGATCTTGTTAAATCTTCCAACCTCCTTAGATGGTTCTTGGCCACAGAAAATTCTTCAGATAAATGGGCAAACTGGCCAGAGAGTGCTTCCTTGAACATCTCTGTCATCTTGGTCATGAGCATTGAGCTCATTTCCTCAACAGCAGATTTTATATTCACTTCATTCCTCTCTGCCAATTTCACCTCTTGAAATGCAGTTGACTCATGGTGCTTCTGATTCATTTAAGCACTGAGCTCAGCCTTGACTCCCTCCAGCTTTTCATTCAGCTTATCTTCCATGGAGGACATCTGTGAGGTCAGAGTGTTTTGGATTAGCACCAGCTCTGAAGAGTGACTAAGACTTTCCATCTTTTGAGCTTGATTGGCCAATGTTTCTTCCATCTGAGCAATCTTGATCATCATTGGCTCAACCTTCTCAAGTTTCTCCATCAAGGGAGTGAGATCAATCTCAGGAACCTTCTGCACCTTCTGTGCAGTTTGATCATCCTGAGCTTCAGCTTCATCCTGAGCTCCAGTCTCCAACTGAGCCTCTGTCTGTTTATCAGACAATTCAGAATTAAAGATAGAACTTTCAGTAACTTTGGCATAATTGTTAATAGTGCCAAATGGTACCAAGAGTGCTAACCGATCCGAGGTTGACCAATTTCGAGTTGATCGACAATGAAGTCTCCTTTTCCATCTGAGATTGATCCTCAACATCTCCCTGTTGGTCCCCATCTCCATCTTGAGATTTGTCTCCATTGCTTGGGGCACCAACTTCAGTAGCTTTTCTCTCAGCTAACTTCCTCTGAGAAGTCGGTCAGAAAGGTTGTTTCCTCATTCCACCAGTCTTCCCCTCTGAAAGCAGCAATATCAAGCATCTCGGGAAGAGTCTGATTGAGGATGAACACAGTTGTCCTTAATCAAGAAAACATCTTGCGGATCGGGGGTATGAGCTGAGCTCAGGGTAGCGGTCAAGAATGAACCGTTCCCCTTGCTCCTCCACTTTCGCCTTCTTTAGCCTCGCTTCTTCCCATCTAAGGCTCTCTGGTTCGATTGAAGCCTGGCATGGGGATCAAAAGTAGATCACCAGAGCTCATCAAGAATATTCTCGCTCCCCTGAGTCTCAAAGCAGCCTTTGAAGGTTGTGCGATTAGGTCCTCGGTTTGCATCTGAGTGGGTTACGAGGCTGGTGACACTTCCTCGAGTTAGTTACGAGTTGGCTCTTCTGTTTGTCTGGCCAAGCACTTTTTCAAGAGGAATCTCGAGGCTGAGTTCCTTTGAAAATTTCTGAGAAATTTTATGCGAACTTAGAGATGTCTCAAGCACCTCGAAAGACACGCTCCTCGATCTGTTCTTGTGCCTTTGAGATAACTTTGAGCCAAAACTTGCAATGGCGAACTCGAGCGGTTTGGCCCTCGGGTTGAATCTCCTCGAATCATTTGCCATCTTCATCGGTGAGAACCACCAATCTTACGTGCTTTGGGGCAAGGTTCTTCCGCTTCATTATTTTTTTACCTGCTCCATCTTTGCTCCCAAAAAAACCTTCCCTTGGTTTGTTGAGTCTCTTTTTTCACCAAGAATCGGTGATTCTACCTTCTTTTCTCTCTTCCCCCCCGATGGCCCTTCTTTTTGCGAAGAATGGGCTTAAAGAGAAATTTTGGACTTAGGGAATGAGGTCGAATTGGCGAAGATATCCTCCTCCTCTCGCACATCTCCAAAATATAAGCAATTTTGGTGGCATGGTGGATCTTGCCTTTTATTGAGATCGCCCGTCAACCTTCTTCAACACTTTGGTTCGCTTTCACCACCGTCTGAATCAAAAATTTCAGCCATTGAAGTCGATGGTGGGTGAGGCCTCGATTGCCGCCATCAATCTGAGCTTCGGAGTCTTGATCTGCTCAAAACTCCCCGCAAGACTCATGATGCTCTTGCTCACAATATCCATCAACACACGATATTGTGGCTTTAAGTGCCTTTTATGCAATGTCGCTTAAAATTTAACAGGATTCTCAGCAATCCTATCTAAGTACTCCTGCTCTCCACCCGACATATACATCACAGGATCCTCTCCTCTATCACGAGCTCAAAAAACATCATTGATTTTTTTGAACTATATACGGATCCCTCTCAAAATCGATGTATTTGGACGACTGCTCTAAATGTGATACAGTTATCTTAGAATGCTTACAGTCCTCTTCATCTATCTTCAAGTTATAGATAAATTCGATTACCTCTTTCGCAAACTCCTGGTCTGGTCGGCTTGTGACTAGATGGGTGAGTTTAGCCAGTCGAATCATGTGTAGAGCCTCCTCTTCTGGCTTTGAGTTGGTTGTGCTTTCGAGTGAGACAACGAACTCGTACCAAGGCTTGTTGGTTTTGGCTAATCTCTCGAACAAGGTTGGGGCCATTTTAGAGAGTGATTGAAGAAATGAAGATTTTAGGGTTTGGGAATTTCTGGGCAAAGGGGATTTATTTGCAGAGGATTTGGGAACGAAGGGTTTGATAAAATTTTGGCTTGAGTGGCTTATTGGGGTATAAATAGCTTCGAGATCATGGGGAATCACGTTGGTTAGGTGAAAAACAACGGTTGAGATTAATCTCCGATTAATCGGGTATACGAACCGACGATCTCCGAAAAGTAAGCCGCCAAAATATCCTCATTGGTCATTAATGTAGCAGAGCATTAAATGACTGTTGACCTTCTTCGGAATTTAAAACGATCCCGCCCAAAAACATTTCCTCGGTGTTTTGTATTTATTGCAAATGATTACTGAGTTTTACTTAAGCAATAAATGAGTCGCATGAGTCATTACTTCTTCAGACTAATTTCCCTCTATCAGTCTTCTTCGAAAATTGACCTTGATAAAATGTCGAAGATAATAATTTGAGTATTGAATGGGTTCAAGATACTCTCTTGAGTCTTGACCTTCAAGAATCTGAGTTTCACGAGACTCGATTCAAGATTTCCATTTTATCCCGAGCTTCTCGAGAGAATTCGAGAAAATTTCATGCATCTGAAAATCTTCAACTTTTCAGATTTTACTCTATACACCTGGTTCTAACATCCCTAATTCAACTGAAAGTTCCTGAAATCTTGATTCAGCCAAAGGTTTAGTCAAGTTATCATCTCTCTTCTTATCTGGTGTGCAATACCGGATTTTTTGAAATATCAATGGCATTATTATTGTCACAAAATATTGGTACTTCATTGGCTACAACTTTATAATCAGCATCTGAGTAAATAGTTAATTCAAGGTTATCATCAGCTGGATACCATAATCCTCTATTCACTGTGCCTTTAAGATACTTCAGTATCTTTTTGGCAGCCTCCATGTGACTAAATTTTAGGATTAGCTTGGTATCTTGCACATATCCCAACAAAGAAATGTTATATCCGACCTACTTGCTGTAAGATAGAGCAATGATCCAATGATTCCTCTATAATCAGTATGGCTTACTGATTTGCCTTCAGAAACAGGATCCATCTTGTAGTTAGTATTCATGGGAATCCTAACTGCATTGCAATTCTGTACACCATATTTAGCAATCAGATCTCTGGTGTATTTTGCCTGGTTGATGAATATTTCTTCCTTTGATTGTTTCACTTGAAGACCTAGAAAGAAATTCATCTCTCCCATCATTGACATCTCAAACTTGCCTTTCATCGATGTTGAAAACTTTTCACACGGTGATGGTTTGGAGATCCAAAAATGATGTCATCAACATATATCCTGAATTAGTAAGATATCTTCCCCATCCTCTATCCCGAACAGAGTTCTATCAACATCCCCTTTGACAAAACCATGGTCAAGAAGAAAACCGAGAAAGAGTATTATACCATGCTCTCGGGTGCTTGTTTGAGACCATACAAAGATTTTCCGAGCACAGAAACTTGGTCATTCTGCTTTGAAACCGGGAGGTTGTTCCACATAAACCTCTTCTTTAAGCACACCGCTTCGAAATGCACTTTTCACATCCATTTGATAGATGTGAACTTCATGTGGGCGAAAGATATGCAAGAAACAATCGATGGCTTATAGTCTTGCAACAGTGCAAAGGTTTCATCATAATCCAAGCCTTCTTCTTGGGAATAACCTTGTGCAACTAGCCTTGCCTTGTTTCTCACAATGTTGTTGTTTTCATCTCTTTTATTCTTGAAAACCCACTTGGTTCCAATGACATTGTGCCTTTCAGGTCTATCTACTAGCTCCCATACTTCATTCCTTGAGAATTTATTCAAATTTCATCTTGCATAGCAAGAATCCAATGAGAATCTTGTAGAGCTTCACCAATCTCGATGAGTTCTTTTTCTCTGATAGGAAGCAGCAGAATAGTGCACTCTCACCATGGAACCTTCTTATTTTAACACCTTCAGTTAGAACACCCACAATCTGACTTGTAGGATGACTATCTAACCATTTCCATCTTGATGTTCCCCCTTCAATAGTATCCTCAACATTTGAAATGTTAGGTTCAGTTAAATCAGTAAACTCAGGGAACAACAGAAAAGGAGAAAGGGAATCATCTTCCTCAGGGGAAATTCTATCCAGAACATTGTCAGAGACATTTGTTCCCCTTTGGTTCATAGATTCAGAATTTGCCTCAGCTGTGACCACATCTTCATTAGCATCACATACCTGAGTCTGAACTGGAGTCTGTTCAGATTGGTCACCTTTGGAGTGTTGGTTTTCCTGAGTCTCACCATCCTGAACTTCTTTATCTGAGTCTGAGTCACTCCAATCATAGATAGTGACTGACTTCTTCTTTTCAGGTTCAGTAGATGATTTATCTTTCTGTTTCAGGCTTAATCTGGTGATCCTCTTAGTCAGTTCATCTGCATCATGTTCCTGTTTCTTCTAAACACAAATAGATTCATCAAAAACAACATGAGGTGTTTCCTCCACAATAAGAGTCCTACAGCTTGTAAACTCGAAAGCTTTTTATCGACTTCGAATATCCTAAGAATATTCCTTCATCAGCATTACTATCAAATGTTTTCAACTGATCTTTACCATCATTGTGTATGAAACACTTGCAACCAAACACACGGAAGAAAGAAACAAGAGGCTTCCTTTCATTCCAAAGCTCATAGGGTGTTTTTCCTTGACTCTTAGTCAATATGGATCTGCTTTACGAGTAGCATGCGGTGTTGGACACTTTCAAATTTCAAAATCTTTTAGGAATATCGACTTCACTATCATTGTCCTTGCAGCTTCTTTCAGATTCCTGTTCATTCTTTCAGCAACACCATTTTGTTGAGGGGTCCTTGCAGCTGATGTTTCATGTGAAATTCCATTTGCTGCACAATAATCAGATATGATATGATTTATAAACTCAGTTCCTTTGTCAGATCTGATTTTGACCACACTCAGATTTTTCTCAATACTGAGCCTTTTCAGTAACTCTGGCAGCTTTAATCTAGAGTCTCTTTCTTACTGAGTAAGAATATGACCCAAGTATATCTTGAGTAGTCATCAACTACTACCAATGTGTATTTCCTGTCATTAGTGCTTACAGGTGTTATAGGACCAAAAAGATCCATATGCAGTAACTGAAGTATTCTTTCAGTAGAAACCTCAACTTTGCTTTTAAATGATGCTTTAACTTGTTTTCCTTTCTGGCACGCATCACAAATATGTTCCTTACTGAACACTTCATTAGGCAACCCTCTCACAAGAGCTAATCTTGCAAGCTTGTTCAGGGTTTTGAAATTTAGGTGATTCATTCTTTTATGCCATAACCAACTGGTATCTGTGGAACTTTTAGCAACTAAACATGTATCTTTAGGAGTTGAACTCCAATCAGCAAGATACACATTCCCTTTTCTTGTACCAGTCAGTAAAACTTTTTGTGATGTATCAACTTTCACAAAACATAAGTTCTTAGAGAACTCAACATTGAAACCCTTATCACAGAATGGGCTAATTGAAAGCAAGTTAGGCTTCAATCCAGATACATATGAAACACCATGGATATGAATCGAAATCAATTTCCAAAGTTCCATATCCTTCATCCGTCCCCTTGAGTTATCTCCAAAAGTGATCTCAGGGCCTCTTTGTTCAACATAGTCAATTTGAGTATCTTCTTGTATCTCCGTCATATGTCTTGAACATCCACCGTCAAGATACCATATATCGGAGCTTTTTCATCTCTGCTCATCAGTGCCATGTGATCTTTAGTTAGTTCAGTGCCCCTATTTTCCTCCTGAAAAACAGATCAATTCTTAGGTACCTAGTTTGTGTAGGGTCCTACAAGGTTAGATGTACCTTTCGGAATCCAAATCTGCCTGACAACTCTAATCACTTTAGAGTGGCTAATTTGTCTTCCATAAACATCAACATACACATCTACTACTCTGGGTGCCTTAGCAGTTTTCTGTGTATGTGTGCTAGCTTTAGCATGAACATGGGCTTTTGAATTCTTCTTTGGTTCAGCCTTTCGCTCGGATGCTTAGGCTTTTTGTGCTTGTAGGTCTAAATCTTTGATGACTTCGGGTTTAGGTAACCTTTACCCTTAGGCAAGTGGGGTTCAAAGTTGCTGTCTCTTTCGAACTGGGTCTTTCAAGATAATCGAGGACTTGGTCTCTTCATTGAGAATGTCTCTGCCGAGTGTTTCTCATCGAGGATTCCTCTGATGGTTCATGTGGAGCCTTTCGGGTTTGCATTCTTAGCCCGAGGCTTTGAAGTACTTGCCTGAAACTTTCCAACTGACTGCTCAGGTTTTCTAGCCTTCACCTGAGGTTTGGGCTTTCTAACCTAATCATTCAGTTTTACTGAGACCATATGTCCTTTTCCTTTGTCTACAACCTTGGGCATTACTTCAGTTTGAAGTGTAGGTGCCACTGGTTTTACAAAGATTGTCTTCTTGCTACTTGATTCAAAGATTCGATGACCTTGTGAGGTTCCCCCTGGAATGTATCCCAATCCAGATTTTATAGTCACAGATCTCTGGTAACTCTGAATTTCATCTATTACATTAGATGCTTTATTCAATAGAGTTAACTTCTTCTGTGCACTATCCTCACATTTCTGTAGAGTTTCATGCTTCTCAGAGAGGTCATTGAACTTAGTCCTGATTAGCTGAATCTCTTCAGTGGATTTCTCTAGCTTTTCGCTTAGGGTCATTATCGCCTTCTCTTTCTCTCGAGAGTTGTACTTTCAGAACATCCAGTTCATCAGTAGCTCCCATTAATTGAGAAGTGATTTCAGTATTGCTAGAGTCTTTCCATTTTAGATTTTCATCTTTCAGTTCCTTATTCTGCTCTTGAGTTCTAATTAGCAGTCCTTGCAAAACAGCATAGTCCTTCATCAGATTCTCAAAAGAATCCATCAGGTCAAAATGATTGTTTTTAGTGGAACTTGAAAACTCTTGTGCTAGTGTAGGAGCAACAACAGAGAAAGAAGAGTTTACCTCCTCAATGGCCATCAAACAAATGTCATCACTTTCACTGTCTGAGAATATCTCATCTGAAGAGCTAGATCCCTCCTCAGAGTGTTCTTCTTCTGCAACCATGGCCTTTTTGCTAGAGAACTTCTTGTCTCTTTTAGCTTGCCTTTCTCTTCTCTCCTTAGCACTCAAATCTGGACAATCATACTGGAAGTGACCTTTCTTCTGACAATTATAACATCTGTTGGTATCATCATCCTGATCACTTTTTTCCTTGGACTAGGAGTCCTTCTTTCTGGATGAAGATCCTTCAGCTTTCAGGTCCTTCTTCTTCTCAGTTGATATGTCCTCAGGTTTCTTCTGGTACCTGTGGTTCCTGTAATAGCTTTTGTATTTTCCAAATCTACTATTAAGTCTGTCAAACCTTCTTCCCATCAGTGCTAGCTTTTCCTCAAGCTCATCCTGATTTTTGGCATGGGGGTTCTCAGACTCTCTAGTTTTACAGGTTTTATCTTTGGCTTTTAAAGCCACATTCTTACTAAATGATGAATCATCTTTGCTGTCTGCCTTTTTGGATTTCTTATCAATTACAAATTCATAGGCCTTCAGCTCAGAGAAGACTTGTTGGTATGGCATGGAATTAATGTTCTTGGTGTTTTCAATCACCACTTTATGAATATCCCATTTCTTAGAAAGACCTCTAAGAATTTTCAATGCAACTTCTCTTTGTGGATATTTCTTTCCAAGTGCATTTAGATCATTCATGATGCTAGTGAATCTGACTTCCAATTTGTCTATTGATTCACCATCATCCATTTCAAAACTATCAAACTTTCCAATTGCCACTGAAAGTTTGTTTTCTTTTATATGATCTGTGCCTTGGCACATTACAACTAGTGTATCCCAAATCTCTTTAGCAGTATTGCAGTGAGAGATCATTCCCATCACACCATCATCAATTTTACTGTATAGTGTGTCTTTTGCAATGTAGTCTAGATTGACTAACTTTCTCTCCTTAGGAGTCAGTTGGTCATCAGACTTAGGAAATTCTGCTCTAGGATCAATTCTCTCATCTTCTGTTCCTCTGGGATTCACCACAGTAAATTGGAATGGTCCTTGAGAGAACACTCTCCACATACGCTCATGTTTGGAATACAGATAAGTCTGCATTCTCAGTCTCCATAGATCATAGTTCTCCACTGAGAACATGGGAAGTTTTTTAGAAGACATTTTATCTGATCTTTTTAAAAGAAAAAAATTCAGCAAATAAGATCAGTTCAGATAGACCACAAGTATTTTTGAAAATAAAACTTTGGTCAACACAGCAGGTGGTCAAGTTGAACCACTGCTCTGATACCACTTGTTGGTCCAGGTGCAAACGAGTCTTACACGTGTATGGGGGGGGAATACACGTGTTCAGTGTTTTTAAAACTTTTTCTTACTGAGGTCAACTTGGGTCAGATAATCCTGAAGATTAGGTTCTGAGAAGCACAGATCGCTCTGAGTCGAAGTCTACTGAGACAGTGATCCTGAGCTGCTTTCAGATACCTCAGATAATCCCAACTTAGTCCTGAGTGTCAGAGATCCTGAGTTGCTTGGATCAGATAACTAACTTACTGAATCCTCAGAAGAGAGTTCGGTTTGGTAACTATCTGTTCTAGCTACTCAGTCGTGCGGAATGGTTGGCCCTTAGTTTATACTCGTTTTAAGCTTTGCTGAAAAACCTTCCCTTTATGAATTAGTGATTAAGCTGTGATTCAATTACATGCAACTTCAGTGGATTGATTCCAACTGAATATCAGTGAAAAGTATGCTTTCAAAATCAAGTAAATGCAACAGTTAAGCACATATAATGAAAGCAATAAACAACACAACAATTATAGTGGTTCAGAGACTCAAGCTCCTACATCCACTCTCTCTGATCCTCAGAGAAATCCACTAATCACTTCTGAGCTTTCTGACTACCTCGCGTAGTTTACTTACTCAACTCGACCCTGAGTTTTCTGACTACTCCACGTAGTTTACTTACTCAACCCGACCTTGAGCTTTCTGACTACCTCCGTAGTTTACTAACTTTCAGACTACCCCTGTAGCTTACTAACTTCTCCTCTAGAGTTTTCTAACTACTCCGCGTAGTTTACTAACTCTTTACAACTCTTCTCACCAACAAACACACTCCAACTACCTTCTCAAGGGTTTGGGGTTTCTCGGTTGGTTTCCAACTTGGATGAGATATCCTTTACAATGAAGCACAATGCAAATGGTTAGGATATCTCGACTAAGCTTTGGATAATTCTTATCAAGCTAGGCTTAGTATAGTGAGCTCTCTTCAATATAGAAGCACTTGGGAAATTCTAAGTTTTTCGAGTGCTTTAACTTTTGCAAGAATAAGTTTGAGCTCCTGAGTTGCGTATAAATTTCCCATAACCTTACAATGTAGAGGGTCACCAGTATTTATAGGCATACACCAACGTCACTCTTGAAAACTATCTGTTGGAGAGACATCTTCGTGAGTTTCCTCTTATGGTGTGTGAGGAACGACTATATTTATGGTTTGAAACTCCCTAACACGTTTTAGGCAATAGCCTTTCATGTAGTCGGTCTTCACTTTTTGCAGTCTGGAACTTTTGTACATCTGACATCTTTTTCAGCGACCTGTCACTGTCAGTGTCAGTGTGGTATAGTGTCGTCTTCCTCTTTTTGACTTTTGTCTCCAGTTAAAGGTAGACACCTTTCAACGGCTCTTTTGGTTACAAACTCTGAGTTTGATATAACCTTAACAACACTTCTGACTTAGTTCCATTTGTCTGCATTCTGAATGTCTTGGCAAATATCTATTTTCTAAGGAATCGCGATCTTCTCAGTATTGCATCCTTCAGATAGATATATTCAGTGCCTCGGAACATTCAGGTTCATACTGAGCATTCAGTATCTTACTGAGTCTTCAGTAATTACTGTGCCTTCAGTATTCTTGATCTTCAATATTCAATCTTTAGTCTTGCTTCTTCAGAGTCTTCTGAGTCTTCAGGGTGTTCTGAGTCTTCAAAGTCTTCTGAGTCTTCTGAGACATACTGACTGATACACTGAATCTTCATGCTGAGCCTTCAGTTCCTCAGTATCCTACTGAGTCTTCAGTATCTTCAGTTTCATACTGAAACTTCAGTTTCTTCAGAAACATACTGAGTTCTTCAAAGTCTTCAGAACCTATCCTGAACTATATCTGCTGACTATACATTTTGCAGATAACATCCTGAATACTCTAAAACTGAATCCTGACTCAACTATCAAGATCATTCTGAACATGTCATACTTAGGGGTTTTGGGATCTTAATCAAAATCATACATCTTTTATTAAATTCATCTCCCAACACTATTGTTTAGGTAGTTTGTGTGTGTGATTGTTGGAAAGTGAGAGTTGTAAAGAGTTAGTAAGCTGCAGTTGAGTTGAGCCTGAAAACTCCAGAGAAGAAGGTAGTAAGCTGCTTGTGACAGTCTGAAAGCTTGTGTGTGTTTGAGTTAGTAAGCTGCAGTATAGTTCAACCTGAAAGCTCATAGAAGAAAGTTATTAAGCTGTTGAGTTCAATCTGAAAGCGTAAGGTAGTAGTAGAAGTGAGTTAAGGAATTTCTCTGAAAATTCAGAGAGAGTGGACGTATGAGCTTTGCCTCTGAACCACTATAATCTGCTGTGTTATTTGCTTTCTACTTTGCATTATATCTGTTGCATATTTTCACTAAAAGCACACTGAGTTTTCTGATATTCAGTTAGAATCAACCAACTAAGTTTGCATTAAACTAAGCACAGCCTTAACCACATTTTTACTAAAGGCAAAGATATTTTCAGCAAGTTAAAACGAGCTTAGAGCTTAGGGCATACACATTCCGCACTCTTGTTAAGCTAGAACAGATAGTTGTCAAACAGAACAAACTCAACTGAGTATTCAGTAAGATAGTTATCTGATCCAAGCTTCTCAGGACTCTGTTTTAAATTCACTCAGATCAGTTGAGCTAATTTGAAGTCACTGAAAGTTGTTCAGGGTTATTGTCTCAGTAGACTTTGACTCAGGACAATTTGTGCTTCTCAGTACTGACATTCAATGAAATTTATTTTTAACCTAAATGTTCTGAATTATTAGTGAATATACATATTTTAGTTTAGTTTTTGTTTTCAATTGAAATATAAAAAAAAGGGATAAAGAACTGTTTAAATGAAATTTTATCTACATCAACACATTACAACTAATTTTCAATATATATTATTTTACATATTGTACATAAATTATTGTCTATATTATATTCTTATGTCTTATTTTTAGAATAGAAAGGGTAGGTAATGAGATTGATTGTATTATATTTAAATTTTAAAATTGAATTACATTATATTGTAAGTGTTGTTCTAAAGTCTATGCATAAATCAATTAGAGAGATAACATGAAGTTAACACAAACCAATTAATAATGTATATCATTGGTAAAAATAATGATGAAGAAAATAATATGACAATTAGAGTCGAGAAAATAACGAGAGGAAGAACATACACAAATAGTAAGTATAATGAAATCTTTTGGGAGGAAAAAACCTCCAATTATTTATTGTTCCCATGACATGACTAAGGACACCAACAACCGAAAAAAAGAAAAAAAATCTAAAACAAACTCAACAACATGACAAATCAAGTAACAATAGATTAATCATTTTAAAAAAATAGTAACACCACCGTGACGGAGGACAAGTTGAAAGGTGGATTCCTTCAAGATATAAATATGTGGTAGTTAGGATAGAATCCTTCCATAGTACCATCTTCCCATGAAGAACAACCTTTATTGGTTTGACATATCTTTCTTATCCCATAAAGTGATGATTTTTAAGTACGTTTCCATCTATATAAAAAATGGAAAAAAAAAATTAATTCATTTTAAGTATTACAGAATCAAAATCTACAAAATTAGAATGCTTAAACAAAAGGTAAAATATTTGAAATGGTACATATAAATTTCTAGAGATTAACATGTTTTCAATAAGTTCTAAAAATTTTAAACATAAAAAGCAGTTATAAAATATTGATGAGAATAAAAAAAAAGAATATATAATTACTTTAGTGGTGGTAAACCAATCCACCAATGCATATTTAGAGTAGCAAAATGGATGGGGGAAGAAAGTAATATTATTAATCAGTGGTTAGTGGTGATTGGAAGGATGATGCAAATGGTTATATATAGAGGAGAGGTTATGTAGGTCCCGATATTTTGGTAGAAAAACCCAATTTGCGCGTGCGGAAGTAAATATGTCATGAGATGCATATAAAAAACAGGGGTGAGGAAATGGTGATACCAATTTTTTTGCTTTTAAGAACATGTGTGTTGTTTTGCTTATAACTGAATGCATATGACAAGTATAAACATAAAGCAGTAAAGAACACACGATTTTATAGTGGTTCGGACGAAACCCGCCCTACATCCACTCTTCCCTTAACACAGGGGAACCTTAACCGAACTTAACCTGCGGGACTTATCTCCCTCACGGGATGGCCGATAGATATTTATTGAGTTCACACTCTACAGATGTTTATCGAGTTCACACTAAACCAAACTAGAAATCAAAAAACTATAATCCCTAGTCTGAAATCTTCCGGGAACAAACTTAACATAACTTGCATTTGGGTAAAGAATGTTTGAGGGTTCCAACTGGAAATCTATCCTGGTGTTTTAGGTAGCCAAAATGCTAGTGGATAGGATTTCTTGCTAAGAACAAATGGGATGAACACTCTAACAATAATCTTCAAATATGGTGTTCTTTGAGCGGAGATTTTGCTGTAGTTTTTGCTTCTTTTGCGGTGTCTCCGTTTTTGTTCTTTGCTCGTGTTGTCACTTTTTTGGTCCTCTTCTTCAAAGTGAAGATCGATCCCATTTTATAGACCTCGAAATCAAAGAGCCATTGGAGAGCAATTTAAATTTCGGGCTATATTAGGTAGGTTGTAGGATATGATTGTGACGTGCTCCGATTATCGGCGTGGCCATAGGCATGATTAGCGTCATTTTTGTCCGCAGCGTCGTATCCCGCAATGTCAGCTCTTTTTGTGCACGTGTCGCTATCTCCTTGGCTTCATGAGGCGGCACTTCAAAAATTTGTCCGTTAGACGATTGATATTCCTTTTGTAGAAGATTCGTCTTGTCTGGTGTATAATTTTGTTTGTCCCCAAGTGTGAGCTGACTTGATCAGGTAACTGATCATTCTACCTTGTTTGAGTCTTCTGATGCATATTGTCTTAGCTCAATACGCAGACTTGGCTGAATGTAGGTCTTCAGGTCTTTTGATCATCAGGTGTCTCTGAGCCTCGGTGTATTCAAATATCTTTGAGTCTTCGAGTTTATTCTTGAGTCTTGAGTTATTCTGAGTCTTCAGGTTCATCTGAGTCTTCAAGTCCATCTGAGTCCTCAAGTTAATCTGAGTCTTCAAGTCCATCCGAGTCTTCAGGTTCATCTAAGCCTTCAGGTTCATCTGAGTCTTCAGTATCTTCTGTCTTCACCTAATCTTTTGACTTCTTGTCTTCTGATCATCTGACCTTATCTGGGTCATCTGATACTTCGACCTGACCTATACATATTGAGTTCCCCCTCATCTATACATTTCAAATTGGTCATCGTGTCGATTCTAAGTCATCGATCGATTAACAGTCCGACCGGTCCTATTACAACCTGTTTTGGAACTTCCATCAAAACTGAAATACAGATTTCCCAACAATTTCCCCCTTTTTGATGGAACCAAAACACTTAATCAGAAAAACAGATACCATGAATGGAATTGTAGATAATGTAAACAGTACATACCTCAGAAAATAATGAGATGTTGTCTTAGAATCAGTGAGATGGAATATTTCATTCAGATAGGTGTGTGCATTATATAATACATGAAAAGCGTACCTATCATCTGATTCTTCAAGTTGTCTTCGTTCGTACAGAAAAGAATGGAAACTGATGATCAGGCCAAGAGCCTTGAACTCGCTAAGAAATTAGCTGAAGAAGATGAACAAGATGAACCTGAGCAGACTCTGTGGAGAAAGAAAGGCAAAGGCAAGATGATAGGATCAGAGACAAGGCCAGCTATTCTCCACCAAAAGCCAGATGACTCCTGATCAAATTCAAAAGCAGAGAAGACAGAGAATAAGAGAGGACGCCATCAAGAAGCAGAAGTTAGCAGAGGCTAAGGGACTGAACATCGCTTACATCCGAAGGAAGAGGAAGAACGAAGCTGCAGCAGAGGAGATTGCTCGGGAGAAGAATGCCCTTCCGGCAGCTGTTAAAGACATCCTCTGTGCATGGCTAGATCTGCTTCCAGAATGGGATCAAATCAGAGGAGAATGGTTATGTGACGTCTACATCCTGGAGAAGATTCCAATTCATCGAGATCAGACTGAAAATGATGATGAATTTTGAAACTGGTTAGAAACAAAGTATCCAGACTTCTACCAGACAGTGATGAAAGAAGGAAAGATCATGTCACTGATACCAGAAGCTCCACCCATTGAACTACTCCTTCCACCTTTGCGTCCAGACAAAAAGCTAGATCCTGTTAAGTTCAAAAATGCCTACTATGGATTTGCTGAAAAAGGAGGGATCCATAGAAGAGAAGAGCTGGACAAGTTAATGCAAAGGATGTACACGATGTTTGACATCCCCAAAGAGCTGCAAATGTTCAAGTACACCTGAAGAAGACAACTTGGAATCAGATGATAGGTACGCTTTTCATGTATTCAATAATGCACACACCTATCTGAATGAAATATTCCATCTCACTGATTTTAAGACAACATCTCCTTGTCTTCTGAGGTATGTACTGTTTACATTATCTACATTTCCATTCATGGTATCTGTTTTTCTGATTAAATGTTTTGGTTCCATCAAAAAGGGGGAAATTGTTGGGAAATCTGTATTTTAGTTTTGATGGAAGTTCCAAGACAGGTTGTAATAGGACCACAAACCGGACACATTGGTATTGATGATGACTTAGAATCAGATTAAGACCAGATGAAATGTATAGATAGCTGATGTAAAAGATAGGTCACATATT
Organism: Stenogyne calaminthoides; assembly: GCA_037126765.1. Classification (NCBI taxonomy): domain Eukaryota; kingdom Viridiplantae; phylum Streptophyta; class Magnoliopsida; order Lamiales; family Lamiaceae; genus Stenogyne; species Stenogyne calaminthoides. The sequence continues at coordinate 30,864,979 of JBBCBC010000011.1, forward strand.
GAGGGGGAACTCAATATGTATAGGTCAGGTCAAAGTATCAGATGACCCAGATAAGGTCAGATGATCAGAAGACAAGAAGTCAGAAGATCAGGTGAAGACAGAAGATACTGAAGACTCAGATGAACCTGAAGACTCAGATGGACTTGAAGACTCAGATGAACTTGAGGACTCAGATGGACTTGAAGACTCAGATGAACCTGAAGACTCAGAATAACCTGAAGACTCAAGAATAAACTCAAGACTCAAGATGACCTGAATATACTGAGGCTCATAGACACCTGAAGATCAAAAGACCTGAAGACCTACATTCACTCAAGTCTGCGTATTGAGCTAAGACAATATGCATCAGAAGACTCAAACAAGGTAGATCGATCGCCATACAATCAAGTCACCACACCGTGACAATCAAAATTATACACCGCATAAGACGAATCTTGTACAAAAGGAATATCAATCGCCTAATGACAAATTTAAAAGTTACCGCCTGGGCCAAGCAAAGTTTACACGCACAAAAAAAGAGTGACATTATGGGATACGACGCTGCGGACAAAAATGGCGCTAATCATGCCTACGGCCACGCCGATAATCGGAGCACGTCACAATCATATCCTACAACCTACCTAATATAGCCCGAAATTGAAATTGCTCTCAGACGCTTCTTCACTCCTGCACCTTCTGCCACCGTTCAGATTACTCCTCTTGTTGTCGAAGAACTCGGAGAGGAGATCTCACGGTAATTAACTGCTCTGAACCGCAAGATGTCCAACCTCCTTGATGAAACCAAAAAGAGGGAAGGAAATGAGAATAAAGAGAAGAAAGAAAAACAGACACAGTTGGTATCAATTGAATCTCTACCAAAAACCACTATATCTGACTTGCCAGCCACTCCATCTACCGATCTCGCTGCTGAAATGAAAGAAACTGTGAAGCAACATAGTAATGAGATCGCTGAACAGAAAACTGCTCTTTTAGAGGTTACAGGCAGAGTCGACAAGATTGAAAGAGCAGTTTTCTGTTCAGCGATCTCTTTACTATGTTGCTCTTCAATCTAATTCATTGCATAACTCTCTGAATCTGATCTCAGCTAGCGGCTTGGTTAGAATATCAGCTTTCTGCTTGTCAGTATGGATCTTTTCCATCCTGATATTCTTCTTTTCTTCACTTCTGATTTTGCACAGCTCATCAGTTGACTCCGGAATTCATCTAATTCATCTGATCTCGATCAGTCTCGTCTGTAGCCTCTTCTGATCTCAATCATCTTCTTCTGATTTCGTGAGTTCCCCCTCAATTTGTTCTTTCGTTCCCCCTTAACTTGTTATCTGTAGATTAGCTTGAATAACACAAGTTAATAATGTTTTGGCATAAATTATCAAAACTAAAATATCCCAACAGGTTATGAGTTGTGTGTTAACACGAGATGAAACACTAAAGTAGAATATGATATCCATGTAGATGAGACATTTAGGGTCACCCACTCAATTTTATATTTCATCTTGTATTTCATTATTTTTAAAACATGTAATTTGTCATTAATGATCATTTATAATGTCATTTTTTACACATTCAATGCATAAACAACAATGTAAAATGAAACAATATAATGGAATATGGGATCGTCACTGAGGTGACATTTTGGATCAACCATTTTGATCTGGTGTTTAATATTGGGTTTAATTATTTTCAAAAATAGTGAAATACGAAATAAACCTTTTTTATTCTATTTTGTTGTTTCATCTTGTGCTTCATTATATTTAAAATATAGCATATGTCTTTAATGCATATTTATACCGTCATTTATTACACGTGTTATATACTAAAAGAAGTGAAACACGAGATGAATCATCAAATTTGAATAATGGATTCGTGTAAATGAGACATTTAGGTTGTGTTTGGAAATGTATGGTGTTATCCAGATGATGATGACCAATCCTTCATCCCATTCAATTTTGGTTTTGCACATCCAAATCTCAATTCTTATACTCATTAACCATTATATCTCTTATACTTTTTTATTCTCTCTCATATTTTTCTCCCGCTCAATTATTATCCCACTAACTAACAATATTAATAAATAAAAAAACCAGTACTCCCTATGTCACAACTCTTTGTTCATACCTACTTCTTTCTCACGTTTTAGCGAGCTAGTTGTTTACTAGTATTTGAAATGATAAAGTGACTTTTAAGGAGGTGTGTGATAGATTGACATCTCATTTATTATATGTCTCCTTAAAAATTACTTTATCGTTTTAAATACTACTAAAAAACTCGATCGCTAAAATACGAGAAAACAATAACTGTGAATTAAGAGTTGGGATGAAGGTAGTATCGCTTTTTAATTTTACATAAAGCTTCAAAAAACTTTAATTCTCCATCCCTAACAAAATACAATTTTACTAATCATCAGATTACCCACAACCTCTATTTTCTATCTCCATCTTCATTTACAGCAAATCCACCACCATTCCTAACCAAACGCCCTGTGTTTGGAAAAGCATTATTTTCATCCGGATAGGGATGACCTGTTGGTCCCGGTGCTAACGAGTCTCACACGTGTATGGGGGGGAATACACGTTTTTAGTGATTTTTAAAACTTTTCTTTCACTGAGGTCAGATGGGTCAGGTTATCCTGATAATTTTGCCCTGAGAAGCACGGATTGCCCTGAGTCAAAGTCTACTGAGACAATGATCCTGAGCTACTTCAGAAGCTTCAGATTAGCCCAACTGAACCTGAGTTTATCAGAGATCCTGAGAAGCTTGGATCAGATAATTATCTTACTGAACCCTCAGTACAGTTAGTTCAGTTTGGTAACTATCTGTTCTAGCTACTCGAGTGTGCGGAATGGTTGGCCCTAAGTTTATACTCGTTTTAGCTTTGCTGAAAATATTCCCTTCGATAAAACAGTGATTAAGGCTGTGATCAATTTGATGCAAGTTCAGTGGATTGGTTCCAACTAAATATTAGTGAAATATGCTTTCAGTGAAAAACATGGAACAGATAATAATGCAGTACAGAAAGCAAAAAACACAGCAATTATAGTGGTTCAGAGATTCAAGCTCCTACGTCCACTCTCTCTGATCTTCAGAGAAATTCCTTAACCACTTCCTAAAGCTTTCAGGCTAACTCACTGTAGCTTACTCACTTTTCTACCTTGAGTCTTGATGTATTCAAAGAACTTCATCGAGTCTTCGGTGTCATCGAACTTCTTCGAGTCTTGCCATTTACTTCGAGTCTTGATGTCTTCAAAATCTAACCCGATCTATATCTGCGACTATACATGGTGCGATAAACTCCCGAACAATCTATCTTTGAAACCCGACTCGATCTATCAAGATTATCCTGAACATGTCATACTCAGGGGTTTTGGGATCTAATCAAAACTTCTTTATTAAATTCATCTCCCAACATGACCCATCCCTCATCTCATTCAATTTTGGATTAGAACATCCAGATTAAAATAATCATCTACTCATATAATTTATTTGTACACATATTTTCACAAAATCTCATACAATCGCATCACCATTTTTCCCTTACTCATTCTCTCTCTTATTTTCTCTACCACTCATTATCTCTCAAACTTTTTCTTACGCATTCATTATCTCTCCTATATTTCTTTCATTTAGTAATTATCCCACTAACTGAGAATGATGGAATAAAAAATCATCATTTTTTATTTGACATAAAGTTTCATCAGGCTTTACTTCTCCATCCCTAACCAAACACATATTTATTATTCATTCGATTACCCTCATCCTTTTTTTTCTATCTCTATCTTTTTCTTGTCCACCATAATCCCTAACCAAATGCAGTATGTGTTTGGAAAAGGATGGTGACTTTCACTTGGGGATGACCAATATCCAATCTCATACAGTTTTGGATTTGCAATTTCAAATCACTATCTAAATACATATCCACCATATAATACATCTCATTTATTCTCCCTCATATGTTTCTCCTGCTCACTCTCTCTCCTATTTTTCTCTAACCCCTTCATTGTATATCATTCTTTTTCTTACTCATTTTTTCTCTCTCATAGTTTTTTTTTCTCCTACTTTTTTTTTCATTTAGTCATTATCTCACTTTTTAACAGTAATAAAATAATACATCATTTTTTATTTGACATCAAATTTCATCAAACTCTACTTCTCAATCTCTAACCAAACACATATTTATTGCTCATTAAATTACTTTCATTCTCATTTATACCCTGGAGCACACAACTAAAAAAAAAAGTAGTATGTACTCTTTCTCCCATAACGTCTTCAATTCTTATAAACATATAACGAATATTAGAAGATGCATATCGATACTTATTCATTGTGACCTATTTTTTTTCATCAATAAAAATTGATTAATTTATAATTTAATTTTAAGAAGTTAAGAAAAAACTGTTGGTCAGATGGATCAGGTTATCCTGATAATTTTGCCCTGAGAAGCACAGATTGCCTTGAGTCAAAGTCTACTGAGACAATTATCCCGAAATTTGCTTTGAAGCTTCAGATTAAATTTCAACCGATCCTTAATTTATCAGAGATCCTGAGGAGCTTGGATCAGATAATTATCTTACTTTCAGTTTGGTAACTATCTGTTCTAGCTAATCAAGTGTGCGGAATGGTTGGCCCTAAGTTTATACTCGTTTTAGCTTTGCTGAAATTCTTTCTTCCTTTTAATGAAACAATGTGTTGGGAAATTTATAGTTTTGATAAAAGTTCCAAAAACACATGTAATAGGACCAGTCAGACCTGTTAGCTGACTGATATTTATATTACTGTTTATAGAATACCAGTTGATAATTACTGTATAGAACAACTGATGTAATAGATAGGTCACATATTGAGGGGGAACCTCAATATGTATAGGTCAGATCTGAAGATTCAAAGAATAGCTGATATCCGACAGGCCAGAATGCAAGAGAAGAACAGAAGATCAGATCGATCTGATCAAGTCAGATATCGCAGCTAAAGTCATGAAGCTCAAACTCAGAATACTTGAAGATCAGATGACTTCCAGAAGATCAGACCAGAAGACCTACATCAGCCGAGTCTGCTAGTTGAAGCTAAGTCAATCGGCACCAGAAGACTCCATCAGGTAGACTGATCAGCCTTGACTGATCAGGTCAGCTCACCAGGTGAAAACTGATGTTTCACCTAATCATACGTCGATGATCTGAACAAGAAGAATGTCAATCTTAGTTGGAAGAACAACACTGAAAAGTGCGTCTGTTAACCAATAAGAAGACAACACACATATTGATGTGACATAAAGCTGCAGGGAAAAGTGCAAAAGGTCAAAGAAAAGCTGGAAGTTATTAGTATGGATTTGAATATTACTTTCCAACGGTAATATTTAAATCCACACAATAAATACATTGCACTATCTTCAAAAGAAGCAAATGGAGGATCTGCAAAGTGAAATTAAAGCCAAATATTCAAGCAACTTCATTCATAGAATACAGAGCAAGAAATACACACATATATTCAAAAGTGTTCTACCCTAGATCTAAGCACAAATGCTATATCCTAAGCTTAGAGAGATTTTCCCATCCTTAGCATTGAGGCTAAACAAATGTAAGGGAAAATCTCAACCTAGTTGGAAACCAAACAAACCTTACCCAAATCAGTCGGTTAAGTTTGTAGGTGAGTGTGAACTCGGTAAACATCTAGCAATCCCGAAAGGAAGGGTAGGCGATCCCGTGAGGGTGATAAGTCCCGTTTAAGATAGAACTCGGTAAACATCTAAGCAATCCCGAAAGGGAGGGTAGGCGATCCCTTAGAGGGTGATAAGTCCCGTTTGAGTGAGAACTCGGTAAACATCTGTTGGTTAAGTTGGTGCCCCATGAAGGGAAGAGTGGATGTAGGACGAGTTGTCCGAACCACTATAAAAATACGTGTGTTCTTATTTGCTTTCATATTAACTGTCATACATACTTTTGCAAATCTGCATAACACATTAAAAAAAAAATTAAGTCACCTCCCATTGAGATTTTACGAGTTTTAAATCGGGTTTTTCGGGACCATCAAGTGGTATCAGAGCAGATGTCTTCTTACTAAGGCTCACTACAAAACACCCTATGAACTGTGGAAGGGCAGAAAACCTCGTGTCTCTTACTTCCATGTTTTTGGGTGTAAGTGTTTCATACACAACAATGGGAAGAGTTAGTTGAAGACTTTTGAGGCCAAGTCAGATGAGGGTATATTCTTAGGATATTCCTCATCTAGCAAGGCTTTCAGGGTTTACAACAGACGAACCCTAATTGTGGAAGAAACACCCCATGTAGTCTTTGATGAAGCATCATCTGAACAAGAGAAATCTGCCTCAGAACAAGAAGTACCTGATCAATTTGTACCTGATGCTCAGAAAATGGATCAGCTAACGATCAAGGAAAAAGGATTAGAAATCGTAACAGTATACATTCCAGATCTAGCTGATTCACCAGATCATTCAGATCCTAAGGTACAAAAAACTGTCACTGAAGAAGCTCCTGAAGCAGATGCTACAATGAAGGATGCAGGAGCTGCCGATGATAGTGGAACTGGTGCTGCCGTTCATGACCAACCACTGGAGGCTCAAACAACTGAAACAGATCAAGTGACGCATACCATTCCTACATCTCACATCACCGCTGATCAACTTCAGGAGATCAGATCATGTCTCAAAGATCTCCTGAAAGAAGAAGTTGAGGGAGTGATAGCTGATCAGAGGCAGATTGGCCTCAAAGAAATAACAGATCAAAGGGAATTGGCTATTTCCCAGATTGAGGCAATCAAAGATCAGTTCTCCCAAACTGTGACCACCGTGTCTGCCGAACTTATAAAATCCGTTGATGACAAGCTGATTCAGGTGGATCAACAACAAGTTTCTTTTCTGATGCTCACTGAAAAGCTAGAATTGACAGAAGAGAAACTTGACAAACTGATTTTTACACTCTCTACTGCCATGGAATCTGTCAAGATCGAAATGATCTCGAAGGTTCAACATCTAACTTGCTCAAGTTCGTGTTTATCTGTTGCGATCTCAACAGGCAATATCGGCCGGGCTTTGGATCCCTAACTTCCCACCTCACGCCTCTTTTTTGATCAAACCAAAAAGGGGAAGGACGGAGTGAGAAACCAACCAGCATGATCGTAACAACGAAGACCTAATTCGCATACTTTGAAGCCTATGGAAAAAGACTAGACCATCTGGATCTCTTTGCTAACGAAGTCTCCGAAAAGATGGAAAAGTCAAAGGCAAGAAAGTTAGGCTGCTACTTGCTTTGGGACATCACAACTGTACCAAATGCACTCGCATTAAGATAGTCACAAGAAGCCAAATTAGCCAGACATCTGATCGATAAAGAATCAATGAGAAACCGCCCAAAGAACAGTTTGTCAAGAGGCCCGAAAAAGCTAGAAGAAAGAAGGGCGAGATAAATTGACAGAGGCGTAAAATCAAGAAGAGATTCGGACGAGAGCGAAGAAAGGAAAGGTCAGAAAATCTGCACGGAACCTCGCCTACCAAAGAAGAGTTGATGAGATCATTCCAAAAACTGCTGCACATGCTAAGAGGTTTGAGGAATGGAATAAGATCAGAAGTGAATGGCTTCTGGATGCTTTTGTTCTTGATCTTGTTCCACGAGAAGAATCTCCAGATGATGAATTCCTCAACTGGTTAGAAAATAAATAGCCAGATTTTCTGAAGTATCTGGAAAGTGAGGCCAAACTTATCAATGTAAAAATATCTCGCCAAGAGTATGATCTGTTGGATTACTCGAAGAAGGCTGATGGCTCATTTGACAGACTGACATTTCAGAGATTCTATTTTGACATCTTGAGCAAAACGCACATAACTGATCCTCAGCAGACCAATGATGTCAAATGGAAACTATATCAGATTTTCAACGTACCTCAAGATCAAAGAGAGATGCCAGAAGGATACAAGCCTAAAGTGTGAAGAATCAGAAGACTTCTCAGGATCAGCTGTTTTTAAATTCAAACTTTTCTGATGTAACATGTAATCGACATATCTAATGAGAAAAGTTTATTTTCTGATCCTAAGAAAAAATCTCATTGTCTTCTGATTATGTGCTCTTTACTGTTCTATATTTATCAACTGTGTTTGGTTTCTCGGTGTTTTGGGTTTTATCAAAAAGGGAAATTGTTGGGAAATTTATAGTTTTGATAAAAGTTCCAAAAACACATGTAATAGGACCAATGTCGGACACATTAGGTGATCGATGTTTATATTACCGTTTATAGAATACCAGTTGATAATTATTTGATAGAACAACCGATGTAATAGATAGGTCACATATTGAGGGGGAACCTCAATATGTATAGGTCGATCTGAAGATTCAAAGAATAGGCCGATATCCCATGCACTGCATGCAAGAGAAGAACAGAAGATCAGATCGATCTGATCAAGTCAGATATCGCAGCTGAAGTCATGAAGCTCAAACTCAGAATACTTGAAGATCAGATGACTTCCAGAAGATCAGACCAGAAGACCTACATCAGCCGAGTCTGCTAGTTGAAGCTAAGTCAACCCAAGACCGAAGACTCCATCGTAGACCGATTAGCCTTGATCGATCGGTCACCTCACCAGGTGAAAACTGATGTTTCACCTAATCATACGTCGATGATCTGAACAAGAAGAATGTCAACCTTAGTTGGAAGAACAACACTGAAAAGTGCGTCTATTAACCAATAAGAAGACAACACACATATTGATGTGACATAAAGCTGCAGGGAAAAGTGCAATAGGTCAAAGAAAAGCTGGAAGTTATTAGTATGGATTTGAATATTACTTTCCAACGGTAATATTTAAATCCACACTATAAATACATTGCACTATCTTCAAAAGAAGCAAATGGAGGATCTGCAAAGTGAAATTAAAGCCAAATATTCAAGCAACTCCATTCATAGAACACAGAGCAAGAAATACACACATATATTCAAAAGTGTTCTACCCTAGATCTAAGCAGAAATGCTATATCCTAAGCTTAGAGAGATTTTCCCATCCTTAGCATTGAGGCTAAACAAATGTAAGGGAAAATCTCAACCTAGTTGGAAACCAAACAAACCTTACCCAAATCAGTCGGTTAAGTTTGTAGGTGAGTGTGAACTCGGTAAACAACTAGCAATCCCGAAAGGGAGGGTAGGCGATCCCGTGAGGGTGATAAGTCCTGTTTGAGTGAGAACTCGGTAAACATCTAAGCAATCCCGAAAGGGAGGGTAGGCGATCCCTTAGAGGGTGATAAGTCCCGTTTGAGTGAGAACTCGATAAACATCTGTTGGTTAAGTTGGTGCCCCATGAAGGGAAGAGTGGATGTAGGACGAGTTGTCCGAACCACTATAAAAATACGTGTGTTCTTATTTGCTTTCATATTAACTGTCATACATACTTTAGCAAATCTGCATAACACATTAAAAAAAAAAAATAAGTCACCTCCCATTGAGATTTTACGAGTTTTAAATCGGGTTTTTCGGGACCATCACAATGATTAAGGCTGTGATTAATTTGATGAAAGTTCAGTGGATTGATTCCAACTGAGTATCAGTAAAATCAGCTTTCAGTGAAAAACATGGGACAGATAATAATGCAGTACAGAAAGCAAACAACACAGCAATTATAGTGGTTCATAGACTCAAGCTCCTACATCCACTCTCTCTGATCTTCAGAGAAATTCCTTAACCACTTCCTAAAGCGTTCAGGCTAACTCACTATAGCTTACTCACTTTTCTACCTTGAGTTTTCTGGCTGACTACTAACTCAAACGCACGCAAGTGTTCAGACTACCACAAGTAGCTTACTAACTTCTTCTCTAGAGTTTTCTGGCTAATTCACTGTAGCTTACTCACTCTTTACTACTCTAACTCACCAACAAATCACACACAAACTACCTTAACAAAGGGTTTGGGTTTTGGGTTGGTTTCCAACTAGGGTTGGCTTGTTTGGCATCTATGCCCCCCCGCTACAATAAGAACAAATGCAAAGGCTAGGATATCTCTACTAAGCTTTGGATATTTCTATCAATCTAGGCTTAGTTAATGAGCTCTCTCTATTGTGAAACACTCGGGAAATTCTAGGGTTTTCGAGTGCTTCAATTTGGAAGAACACGAATGAGCTCTTGAGTTGCTTTGAAATTTCCCGTAACCTTTTAATGTAGAATGTCACTGGTAATTATAGGCAACCTTCACCAAGGTCACTCTTGAAAAACTATCCGTTGGAGGAGATAGCTTCATGAGTTTCCTCTTCTAGTGTTTGATGAACGCCTATATTTAGGGTTTGAACACACCCTTGCATGTTTTAGGAAATATACAGCCATGTAGCCAATCACCAATTTTTGCGGTCTGGAACTTAGTACTACTGACATAATTCAGGGTCCTGTCACTTTCAGTGTCAATAAAGTACAGTGTTGTCTTCCTCTGATTGGTTCTTGTCTTCATTGAATGTAGACGAACAAAACGGCTCTTTTAGGTCAATCTCTCGGAATGAGACAACCTTAAACAACACCTAGACTTAGTTCCTTTTGTCTGCCTTTGAATGTTTGGACAATATCTATCCTTTTGAAAATAAGCGTTTTTCCTCAGTTTTGTATGAATTAAGATAGATATTTCTTCAGTGCCTCTAAACATTCAGGTCTTCCTGAGTATTCAGTAACTTACTGAGTGTTCAGTATATTCTGAGTCTTCATTTCTTCAGCAACTTACTGAGTCTTCAGTATATTCTGTTTGTTCTGAGTCTTCAGTTCTACTAATTCTCCAGTTACTCAGTATCTCTTGAGTCTTCAGTAACTTCAAAATTTAACCTGATCTATATCTGCTGACTATACATGGTGCAGATAACTTCCTGAACAATCTATACTGAAACCTGACTTAGACTATCAAGATTATCCTGAACATGTCATACTCAGGGGTTTTGGGATCTAATCAAAACTTTTTTATTAAATTCATCTCCCAACAAAAACTGAAACTAAAAATTTAAGTGCAAAATCCTCAATTCGTGTTTAATCAATTACTCATTCAAACTCATTGCAATTATTTATTAACTCAATTCAAATCTAAATTATCCAACAACATTACAAATTTATTAAATTTGAAATAGTTTATATCCAATTAAACAATACTATGCTCCACCCTATCTTTTTACATACTATAACTTTATACTTGATGTATTTTCTAATCGATGTCATCATCATGATAATCTAATATGCAATACACCATGGATGTTAAGAATCCATTCGAAAATCATAACATAAAGAGTAAACTAAAATCATGCTCGTACAAAGATATTGGAAATCCATGATCTCACTCTAAGACAATTTGTTATGCTGTGATCATAGAGTGGTGGTAGTTGTTGTGTTTTATTTTGAGATGTGATTTGTAATTATTCGATGTCTATATAAATATTGGAGTACGCCTTGTACTCAATGATTCAATATATTTTTACCATTCAAAAAAAAAAAATAGACATGTCACTAATGATGATTTATAATGTCATTTTTTAAAATTAATTGAAACACGAAATGAAACATTAAAATGGAATATGGGATTAATAGTTATGATTCATTTAGAATCACTTATTTATTGTGTTTCCATGTGTCATTAATGATGATATGTGATGTATTTCATTATACTTGTCGTGTATTAAAAACAGTTTAACACGAGATGAAAGATTAAATTGGAATATGGGACACAAGTTTATAAGACATTTAACATCACAAATTTCATGTAAGTGTTTCATCTTGTATTTTTTTTTTAAACATGACATGTGTCATTATTGATTAGTAGGGATGTCATTTATTACACGTATTATGTAATAAACACAATAAACACGAAATTAAGCATTAAGTGAAAAATAATTAACGTAATACAATTTAAAGAAGAATATTATTTTGTATGACCTTGTATTTTTATTTGAAATATAATTTCAGGCATTTAAATAAATTATATCCGAAAAAGGAAGTTACTATTTAAAGATATAAAGTGAAAAGTTACATTAATTGTTAGGAAAATATCAAGAGCCCATGTATATGTTTCGCAAGCCAAAAAAACAATTGTAACTTTTATATTTTATTGTTTCTTTTCAAGATGTTATTTTAAAGAAATCGTTGAAATTACTCAAGATTTCATTTTCAAGTAATTGATTAAACAACATTTTCAAGAAAAAAAACACAAGCTCATTTCCATTAGGCGATAAAAAGAATCGATTATTGAGGAAGTTTAAGGTTTTTTATGTTCCATACTTTATGTAGGTCCCGAACGGGTTTCGTGAGGATAAAAGTCTAGAGGGGAGGGGTGAATAGACTTCTGGAAAACTTTTTCGTGCAGATCAGGTGTGATAGAAGGTTTCTTGATCAGAGTCCGAGTGAGTCAGTTTGGACTGATATCCAACTTACTGATCGCCTGATGGCAGATCAGTTCTGTGTCTATCAGTTTAATTGATTGTGCGGAAGCTAGTTTATACCCGTGTGAAAAACCAGTTTTAACAAATCAGATTCTGAAGTCTGTTTTCAATCAGCTGACCAAAGAGTCAAACTGATCAGATCAGTTGCTTGATGCAAAATTATCCTAACTCAGAATATGTATGAGATTTTAAGAAAAGTCGTGTGCGATAGTGTAAAGCAGTTAAGAGCAGATAAAAGCACACAAGATTTATAGTAGTTCGGACAACCAGTCCTACGTCCACTCTTCCCTATCACAAGGGGCACCAACTTAACCAACTGGACTTAGTTTATTGTGTTAGTCCAAATATTACAACCAACAAATATTTATAGAGTTCTCACTCAACGATCCCAGAAATCAGAACTAGAAACCCCAGTCTGAAATCTTGCACAAACTTAACCTAACTTTTGGGTTTGGGTAAAGATTTGTTGTTGTTCCAACTGGAAATCTATCCTAGTATTTATGTAGCCTAAAGCTAGAAGATGAGATTTCTATGCTAAGAACAATGGGATAAACACTTAGACATATTCTTCAAATTTGTGTTCTTCGTGCGGAAATTTTGCTATAGTATGAGCTTCTTGATAATTTCCGTGTCTTCACTTTGAAGAGCAATCCCATATTTATAGACCTCGAAATCAAAGAGCCGTTGGAGAGCAATTTGAATTTCCGGCTATATTTGGTAGAGTTTGCAGGATTTATGTGACGTGCTTCAGGAACGGCATGGCCGAAAGCGTGAATAGTTGTCCTTTATAACCGTTTGACTATGCAGCGCCGAATCCCGCATTGTCATCTCCGTTCATATGTGTCTTGCTCTCATTGGTTAACAAGTACACTTTTCAATGTTTGTTCTACCAACTAAAGTTGACATTCTTCTTGTCCAGATCAACAACGTATGACTTATGAAACATCAGTTGATACTTGATGTTAGCTGACCTGATCAGATAAAACTGATCAGTCTACCTGATTGAGTCTTCTGGTTCCAGTTGTCTTAGATCAACTAGTAGACTCGGCTGATGTAGGTCTTCTGGTCTTGATCTTCTGGTAGTCATCTGATCTTCAGGTCTTCTGAACTTGAGCTTCATGTCTTCACCTGATCATCTGACTTCATCAGATCGTCTGATTTTCTGACTTATACTTGTCTTCTGATCTCCAGACCTGACCTATACATATTGAGTTCCCCCTCAATATGTGACCTATCTTATACATCAGTTGTTTTATACAATAATTATCAACTGGTCATCTTATAACAGGTATTTAAAAACATCAGTCCTATTACATGTGTTTTGGAACTTTCATCAAATCTCTAAATTTCCCAACAATTTCCCCCTTTTTGATGAAACCGAAACACTTGAGAAACCAAAACAGTTGATAAATATAAAACAGTAAAGAACACATAATCAGAAGACAATGAGAGTTTGTCTTAGGATCAGTAAAATAAACTTTTCATTTAACTGATTTATCGTTTACATGTTACATCTGAAAAGTTTGAAATTAAATTTCAGCTGATCCTAAGCAGTCTTCTGATCTTCAAACTCTTGGAACATAGCCTTCAAACATTTCCCGTTGATCCTGAGGTACGTTGAATATCCGATATAATTTCCATTTGACATCATTGATCTGCTGTGGATCAGTTATGTGTGATTTGCTCAAGATGTCAAAATAGAATCTTTGAAATGCCAGTCTGTCGAATGAGCCATCCGCCTTCTTCATGTAGTCCATCACATCATAATCTTGATGGGCTATTCTCATGTTTATCTTTCTGACCTAATTCTCCAGATACTTCAGAAAATCCAGATGCTTGTTCTCCAACCAATTGAGAAATTCCTCATCTGGTGATTCTTCTTTTGGCACTAAGTCTAGAACAAATGCATCCAGGAGCCATTCTCCTCTGATCTTATTCCATTCTTCGAACTTATCAGCATGGTCAGCATTTTTTGGAATAATTTCATCAACTCTTCATGGCAACTGAGGTTCTGCTCCAGATTTTCCAGCTTGTCCTTTCTTAACCCTCGATCAGTATTTCTTTTTAAGACCATCTGCCTCGGCCATTTTTTCTGCTCTCCTCTCTTCTTCACTATATGAGCTTCTTCAGCTATCTGTTCTTTGGAGAGTTTCTCTACCAGTTCCTTATCAGCCTGTATCTGGCTTGTTGTGTCCTCGTGACTCTCTTAGCTTGAGTGGCTGGTTCAGATTTTGAAGTTCCAGCTCCTGCTCCTGCAGCCAACTTCTTTGCCTTTGACTTCTCCATCTTTTGAGAAACTTCATTTGCAAACAGATCTAGATGGTCTAGTCTTTGGCCATAGGATTCAACTGTCTGAATCAGTTCTTCTGTTGTTTTGATGAAGTCAGTTGGTTTCTCAACCTGTCCTTCACCCTTTTTGGTTTGATCAAAAAGAGCATTGAGGTGGGAAGTCAGAGATCCAAAGCTGACTGATATGGCCTTGTTCAGATCGGAGACAGATAATCCTTAAGCTTTAGTAGTTAGATCTCGAATCTTTGAGATCAGCTTGGATTTGGCAGATTCGACGGCAGTTGAGAGGGTAAGAATGAGCTTGTCAAGTTTTTCTTCAGTCATTTCAAGCTTTTCAGTGACCATCAGAAGAGAAACTTGTTGTTGATCAACCTGGACTAACTTTTCGTCAACAGTCCTCTTAAACTCAGTAGTCAGGTTTGTTAAACTTTGAGAAAACTGATCTTTGAGTGATTCAATCTGGGAAATAGCAAATTCCCGTTAATCCTTTATTTCTCTGAGGCCAGCCTGCCTCTGATCAACTATTGTGTTGCTAACTTCATTAGCCAACACACCCTCAACCTCTTCTTTCAGAAGATCTTTGAAACAAGATCTGATTTCACGAAGCTGATCAGTGGTGATGTGTGTAGCAGGAATACTTTGTACCACCTGATCAGTTCCAGTTGTTTGTGCCTCCAGTGGCTGGTCATGAAATGCAGCACCAGGCTCACTTTCATCGGCAGCACCTGCATCCTTCATGGGATCATCTTCCTTGGGAGTTTCCTCAACAGTTTCCAACTCAACCTGTTCAGTTATTCCCAGCTTCCTGTGGATCAGTGCTTTGACCGCCTCAGCAGGTACTAGTTCAGCCGGTGATCCAACCTGCGCAGATTTCTTCATGTCGAAATCAAAATCCGCAAAGTCATCAGCTCCCCCCATCTGCTCAATAATAATCATGAAATCCAAGAAGCTCTTTAAATGGAGATCTCTCCAAGTCATGATCTCCAGCACTTCTTCCAGAACAACTGGATGAGCTTCCAACTTCGGGTACAACTCATCAATTTCTCATTTGATTCTCCTCCTTGCCATCTTTTCGGTGATGGTCTTGGACGATCTTGATTTAGGAATCGAATGTTCAGATCGATCAGGTTCAGGTTGGTGAGATGTAGATGTTTCTGGTGGCGGCTGAGCAGCGGGATGTTCACTGATTGGCTGAATCTGTAGAGGTTCTGCAGCAGGTTCTGCAACAGGTTCGACAACAGGTTCTGCAGCAGCTTCTGCAACAGGTTCTGTAACCGGGTCTGCAACAGGTGATCTTTCGGGTTCACAAACAGGTGAACTTTCAGGTTCGCGAATAGGTGAAGGAGAAGGAGTCATATACTCAGCAGATAGAATTCTGAGTGGTGAATGAGGGCGAGATTGGGGTGATGGAGATGTTTCGTGTCCTGCCCCTCCCTCAGATTGTTTTGGCGAGCTCTCAACTTGAGAAGCCTGCCTATCTGGTCTATCAGCTAATCTCCTATGCGCATCAGGCTGATCTGTCGCTTCTTCTTCATCTAACTCTTCATCCAAGAAAAGAGTCATTGGGCCTACTTTACTTTCTTTGGCCTCTTCTCCATAGTCTTCACCAGTTTTCTCTTCTTCTTTTGAGGAATATCCGTTGCAGAAGTAGCAGCATCCTTGTTTTTCCCTTTCTTTGGAAGAGTGGGTCGCAGATCATCATCTGTCGAGCCATAGATGGCAGCTGTGATTGAGAGAAAAGCCTTGTAAAACTTTAGTCCGTTCTGATCCCATTCTGCATTAGGCATTTTTTCTGCCAGAATGACTGCAACTTTGTTGAGATTGCTGATCCTCTTCTTCAGAAAAACTTGTATCCGGTCACTAACTCCAAATTTTTTATGCTCTTGGACCAGAATGGCTTTCAGAAAACCAGCCCAACTAATATTTTTGGCTCCATTGATAATAACAGCCAAACTATGCATTTTTACAGCCGTTAATCCATCTGGGCTGAAAGATATGCCCATAATTATTTTTGACAGAATGTCAAACAACAGTCGGTATTTTCTTTACAACATCGGCATGACAAAATTTGTTGTCTGGTGTTTGTCAGCCTCTCGGAAGAGTTCATTCCTAATCAGTTCGTCTTCATTCTCTCTGTAGTGAGCAGGAGAGATCTTCCCTTTGGGCAGGTTGAACATACGAGAGATATAAGCATTTGTGACTCTGATCTCCTGTCCATTCACCGATGAAACCAGTTCATCTCCAGGAGACTCCACCTTCAACTTCCTTAAGAATTCCAGTGCCTCATACTGCGTCACTGGATTGTAGTGAGCAGCACAGTACTTTTCGAGGCCGCACTTCCTCAGAATTTGTTCGATCTCCATTGATTCCGGATCCCGTGTGACACCAAACATTACATATTTGTCTTCAACAATCTTGGTTGCCAAATCTGCATAATTACACATAATTTTGCCCAATCCGTGAGTGGCCATCTACAACAACATATACTCGATTAAGATTTGTGCATAATCATAAACATATCATATATTTGATTATCAGATCTATTAATCGATTGATTTCATCTTTGTTAGAAACACACAGATACCACGAATTGATAAGGCATAACACAAGATAAAATAAACATTCGTAATATATATGATCAATGAATTTAGGAAACTAATTCATCAAATAATCAGGAATTACCAGAATCTGCTTTTCGAATTTAAAATACGTTGAATTGCAAGAAACGCTTTTGACATGCAGAAAGGTAATTGTGAATTTTCAGAGTGTAAATTGCAAGAATTTTTTAGAAGAGTACTTTGGAAGGGTTTTTAACGAAACCTCTATATAAGGAAGGAGGGAAAATCAAGACTGGAAAATCAAACGTTTTAAAAAAAAACACGACTCAGATTGAGCGGTTTTGATCGTGTGGTCAAGGTTTGCAAGCGCGATTGCCTTTCGGATTTTAAAAACACATTTAATAGCAATTAATACATATACCCCACGTCCGCATTAAATGATTTGCAGGGCATGCGTCATAAAAGTATGTGCACAGTAAAAGCAAATATTATCAGATAATTTTAGATAAGTGATCAGTAAAGCAAAGAATTAGAAATGCGTATCTGGTTGACTGATGTTGTAATCAGTCAATACCACTTGTAGCAGAATATCTGACTGAATTATGTTGATCTTAGTTTCTGTTTGACCCTTGCATTTCCCAACAATGTGCCACATATCTGATAAGTCTCCTTCTGATCCCCTCTGATCAGTCGACGTTCCCCCTTCAATTGTTGTCTCTGATCAATTCTTGACTGATCTGTCTGATTAGTTGAGGTACCATACTCAACTGAGGCTTCTTATCTGACCAGTCTCGTATCTGATCAGATTTCTGCTGATCCAATTTTATCTACTCTGATCAAGTCAAGTCTTGGGATGAGTGCTACAGCCAAAACTTAATCTCGGGAAATCGAAGAGTTGCCTCGGTTCCCTAAGTCGGCGTGATGTGACACTCTTGCAATGATGGTCTGGACACTTTGTGATATCACACGCAGTAAATTAATCCAACCATATGTCGCGTACCACCTACCCGTTTCCTTGCGGTGCCAATTTCTCTAAGAGGCTTCGAGAAATCAAATTTGCACTTTCACCCCTGCTTGACCTCTATAAATAGGACCAATGATTTATACACAACGTAACCCATTCGCCATACTTATCATCTTCAAGTTTTGTAATCCATGTATTCTGGTGAACCCTTAATTCCGGCGAGACTTTCGGCAAAATCCTTCCTTACCCTACTCAAATGATTTCAGCTTCTCAAATCAACCCTGTGCTTTCCTCATTACTGCTTTCGTCATCATCGAAGAATGATCATACGATTATTGCCAAACTTCTCTAACACCGGGGTGGCGGATCTACCGTCGCAAATGAGAAGACACGTCTCCTGACTGTATGCGCCTTGTGCGCGTAACGAGATGACAAAATTAGCATCAACAGACTCCATTTGACTTATAATATGGGTTTAGTTATACGATCTTGATCAGACAGTACACGGTCTAGATCAGACTAAAACCCAATATTTACATGTGACACTTGTGTCCATGTGGTGTATTGCACAGCATGTATGAAACTCGTGTCCATTTAAAGCTGGGAGTCCCATTGATTTTAGGACTAGGGGCTTCTGGCTTATTGTTCTTTTAAAGCCTCTCTCACACCTTCAGAGCTTTTAGGGTTTAGGGTTTAGGGTTTATGTACTGACCTCTGGGTTTTTGTACTGTAACTTGTAAAGAATATCTGACCTCCGGGTCTTTATCAATGAAAAGTTCTTTTATTCCATTGTTGTGTTGTATCTATTTCCTTATGTTATTGTAGCTTTAATCTCATGCAACTTGCTTGTTGAATCCTTTGCTTAATCGACTTACAAAGTTTGAAATAACCAATCTGATCAGTTCCTTGACTGGTCTGATAAAGCTTTCTATGATTAGTTCATTGACAGATCTTCTGATCAATTTAGATACCTAACTCAACTGATCCCTCTTAACCTGGTTAGACTCTTAACCAACTGGTTCTGGAGACCAGTCCACCAAACATTTCTAGTGCACTTTCTCCGAGATCCAGAAGCCCTAGCTCATTGCATAATTCTCTGAATCTGACTTCAGCTAGTAGCTTGGTTAGAATATCAGCTTTCTGCTTATCAGTATGGATCTTTTCCATTCTGATATTCTTCTTTTCAACATGATCTCTAATAAAATGGTGTCTGACATCCACATGCTTGCATCTTGTATGTAGAACTGGATTCTGAGTGATTGCAATAGCACTATTACTGTAACAGAATATAGGTACGTTTTTAGCTACAATGTTGTAATCCCTCAGCTACTGACTTAGCTAGAGCAGTTGGGAACAACAGCTTCCTGCAACCATATATTCTGCTTCAGTAGTAGATGTCGCAACTGATGTCTGCTTCTTTGAAAACCAAGAGATCAGTTTACTACCTAAAAACTGACATGTACCAGAGGTTGACTTCCTGTCAATTCTGCAACCTCCATAAGAGAATCAGAATACCCACTAAGCTCTAGATTATCATCTGATGGGTAAAATAAACCAAGGTTTACTGTCCCCTTCAAAAATTTGGCACATACACCTACTACAAAAGTGATATCTGGTCTGCTGGCAGTCAAGTATAGTAGAGATCCAATGAGAGCCCTGTATTCTTTCTGATTAGTTTTCTAACCATTGTCATCTGGATCCATCTTGAATCCAGTCATCATACGAATTCTGGCTTCCTTACAGTTTTGAACTCCAAACTTAGCCAACAAAGTCCTAGTGTAGTTCGCCTGGTAGATGAATATCCCTTCTGTACTTTGCTAAACTTGTAGACCCAGAAAGTAATTCATGTGACCCATCATGGACATCTCGAACTTTCCTTGCATCAGCTTGCTGAATTTATCACATAAATTCTTGTTGGGAGATCCAAAGATGATGTCGTCCACATAAATCTGAATCATCAGAATATCTTCTCCATCTTCTATTCTGAATAAGGTTCTATCCACTATTCCTTTAGTGAATCCACTGTCTATCAAGAGCTGAGAGAGTGTATTATACCAAGCTCGAGGAGCTTGTTTCAGGCCATAAAGAGATTTTCTTAAATGGCACACCTGGTCGCCTTTTTCAAAGCCAGGAGGTTGTTCAACATAAACTTCCTCAGCTAGTACCCCGTTTAAGAATGCACTCTTTACATCAATCTGATACACAATAAACCCTTTGTGGGCAGCATATGCCAGAAAAAGCCGAATGTCTTCCAGGAGAGCGACTGGTGCAAAGGTCTCATCATAATCAATTCCTTCTGATTGTGAATACCACTTAGCAACAACTCTTGTCTTATTTCTGGTTATGACATTATTCTCATCTCTCTTGTTCTTGAATACCCAATTTGTGCCAATCACATCTTGATGGGTTGGTCTGTCCACCAGTTTCCAAACCTAATTCCTTTCAAACTGCTCCAATTCTTCTTGCATGGCTAGAATCAAATTTGCATCCTGTAGAGCTTCTTCTACATCGGTTGGTTCCTTCAAAGACACCTACCAACAATACATGGCACTTTCACCAATCTGATGTCTAGTTTTAACTCTATCAGATGGGTCTCCGATGATCAGATCAGTTGGATGACTGGTTATCCAGGTCCTTCTTTTCTGATTTTCACCAGTTTGGAGAACATCATCCTCTTCTGATAGTAGTTCATCACTAGTGATTGGGAGTGGTGTTGGGATATTTTAGTTTTGATAAATTATGCCAAAACATTACCAACTTGTGTTTTTGAAGTTATTTTACAGATAACAAGTTAAGGGGGAACGAGAGAACAAATTGAGGGGGAACTCAAAAAATCAGAAGAAGATGATCGAGATAAGACGAGGCTATAGACGAGAATGATCGAGATCAGACGAGGCTGCAGACGAGAATGATCGAGATCAGATGAGTTAGATGAGTTCCAGAGTTACTGAAGAGCTGTGCAAAATCAAATGTGAAGAAAAGCTAAAGCCAGCAAATCAGAAGAGAAGGTTGCAGATCAGAAGATGAGCAGATGAGACTGATTAAGATTAGACGAGATTGAGATCAGATATGAAGAGGAGCAGATGAGACTGATCGAGATCAGACGTGATCGAGATCAGATATGATAAACTGATATGCTAACCTGATATACTGACCTGATGTTATATTGATATGTTGATCTGATCAGTCGAGCCGATCAGATCAGACAAAGAAGAAATCAGATAGCCTGAGTCAATGTGACCTGAGGGTTAGGATGTCTGAATTGAGTAGAGCTGAACTCAGTAAGCCTGAGCGTCTGTATACCTGATCAGACAAGGTCCGCTAAAGAAAAGTCTGTTGAATCAAGAAACCTGAGACTCAGATAACCTGAAGGTTCAGATAGCTCAGATAAACTGAAGGCTCAGATAGCTCAGATAAACTGAAGGCTCAGATAACCTAAAGGCTCAGATAACTCAGATAACCTGAAGGCTCAGATAGCTCAGATAACCAGAAGGCTCAGATAACCTGAAGGCTCAGATAGAACTGAAGATCCTGAGACTCAGAAGAAACTGAAGAATATAGTCGTTAGATTCAGCTGACGTGGACCAAAGAGAGGAAGACGACAAGCCTGAAAAAGCTGCAAAAAGCTACAGAATAGGTTGGATTTGAATGTGACTCCATCCAAAGGTAACATTCAAATCCACACTATAAATACAAGTTCTTCATTCATTATTAAGAGTGGAAAAATGCGTGAAACGCCCATCAAGCCATATACTCAAGCATTCCCACCATAGAACACAGAGCAAGAAATACACGCATACATTCAAGAGTGTTCTACCCTAGATCTAAGCACAAATATAATATCCTAAGCTTAGAGAGATTTTTCCGTCCTTAGCATTGAGGCTAAACAAATGTAAGGGAAAATCTCAACCTAGTTGGAAACCAAACAAATCTTTACCTAAACCCAAAAGTAAGGTTAAGGTTGTTACCGCAAGATTTCAGACTAGGGATTCTAATTTCTGATTTCTGGGATCGGTTGAGTGTGAACTCGGTAAACATCTAGCAATCCCGAAAGGAGGGTAGGCAATCTCATGAGGAAGATAAGTCCCATTTGAGTGTGAACTCGGTAAACATCTAGCAATCCCGAAAGGGAGGGTAGGCAATCCCGTGAGGGAGATAAGTCCCGTTTGAGTGTGAACTCGGTAAACATCTAGCAATCCTGAAAGGGTGGGTAAGCAATCCCCTGAGGGAGATAAGTCATGTCTGTTAAGTCGGTTAAATAGGTTCCCCTGTATTAAGGGAAGAGTGGATGTAGGATGGGTTTCGTCCGAACCATTATAAAATCTTGTGTGTTCATTACTGCTTTATGTTCTTACTTGTCATATGCATTCAATTATAAGCAAAACACACACATCGTTCTCAAAAGCGAAAAATTATTAATCACTCTGCCCTCACCCCTGTTTTATATGCATTACACAAGTCTTCCGCACACGCACATGGGTTTTCCTCAAAAATCGGGACCTACAATTGGTATCAGAGAGGGTAGTTCAAAAGGTCACTATTTTTCAATATGAACATCTGAACTGATACCTACAATTGGTATTAGAGCGGGTAGTTCAAAAGCTCACTGTTTTTCAATATGAACATCTGAAATGATACCAACAATTGGTATCAGAGGGGGTAGTTCAAAAGTTCACGATTTTCAAAGTGACCACCTCAACTGATCTATTTTAAAACAAAAACCCGATCTCTGTATAAACGCATATATTTTAAATGTTTTGGCCTCATTATCAAAATGGGGGAAATTGTTGGGATATTTTAGTTTTGATAAATTATGCCAAAACATTATCAACTTGTGTTTTTGAAGCTATTTTACAGATAACAAGTTAAGGGGGAACGAGAGAACAAATTGAGGGGGAACTCACGAAATCAGAAGAAGATGATCGAGATCAGAAGAGGCTGCATACGAGAATGATCGAGATCAGATGAGTTAGATGAGTTCCAGAGTTAACTGATGAGCTGTGCAAAATCAAATGTGAAGAAAAGCTAAAGCTAGCAAATCAGAAGAGAAGGTTGCAGATCAGAAGATGAGCAGATGAGACTGATTAAGATCAGACGTGATCGAGATCAGATATGAAGAGGAGCAGATGAGACTGATCGAGATCAGACGTGATCGAGATCAGATATGATAAACTGATATGCTAACCTGATATACTGACCTGATGCTATCTTGATATGTTGATCTGAAGAAGTGTTGATCTGATTAGTCGAGCTGATCAGATCAGGCAAAGAAGAAATCGATAGCTCGAAATAATGTGACTGAGGGTCGATGTCCGGAATTCGAAGAGCCGAACTCAAGAAGCCCGAGTGTTCAGATACCGATCGCATAAGGTCCGCTAAAGAAAAGTCTGCTGAATCTAGAAACCCGAGACTCAGATAACCTGAAGGTTCAGATAGCTCAGATAAACTGAAGGCTCAGATAGCTCAGATAACCTGAAGGCTCAGATAGCTCAGATAACTCAAGGCTCGATAGCTCGGATAACTCAAGGCTCGATATAATCAAGATCCTGAGACTCGGAAGAAATCGGAATAATATAGCCGTTAGATTCAGCTGACGTGGACCAATGAGAGGAAGACGACAAGCCTGAAAAAGCTGCAAAACGCTACAGAATAGGTTGGATTTGAATGTGACTCCATCCAACGGTAACATTCAAATCCACACTATAAATACAAGTTCTTCCTACATTATTAAGAGTGGAAAAATGTGTGAAACGCCCATCAAGCCATATACTTAAGCATTCCCACCATAGAACACAGAGCAAGAAATACACGCATACATTCAAGAGTGTTCTACCCTAGATCTAAGCACAAATGTAATATCCTAAGCTTAGAGAGATTTTTCCATCCTTAGCATTTAGGCTAAACAAATGTAAGGGAAAATCTCAACCTAGTTGGAAACCTAACAAATCTTTACCCAAACCCAAAAGTAAGGTTAAGGTTGTTACCGCAAGATTTCAGGCTAGGGATTTTAGTTTCTGATTTCTGGGATCGGTTGACTGTGAACTCGGTAAACATCTAGCAATCCCGAAAGGGAGGGTAGGCAATCCCGTGAGGGAGATAAGTCCCATTTGAGTGTGAACTCGGTAAACATCTAGCAATCCCGAAAGGGAGGGTAGGCAATCCCGTGACAGAGATAAATCCCGTTTGAGTGTGAACTCGGTAAACATCTAGCAATCCTGAAAGGGAGGGTAGGCAATCCCGTGAGGGAGATAAGTCATGTCTGTTAAGTCGGTTAAATAGGTGCCCCTGTATTAAGGGAAGAGTGGATGTAGGATGGGTTTCGTCCGAACCACTAAAAAATCTTGTGTGTTCTTTACTGCTTTATGTTCTTACTTGTCATATGCATTCAATTATAAGCAAAACACACACATCGTTCTCAAAAGCGAAAAATTAGGAATCACTATGCCCTCACCCCTATTTTATATGCATTACACAAGTCTTCCGCACACGCACATGGGTTTTCCTCAAAAATTGGGACCTACAAGTGGTGCAGAAATATGATCCACTTGACATGGACAAGTCTCAGCTGATGTTGAACTCATCATGTGCTGATGTCTACCCGTAGGAACATCACGTGTTCCCCCTAAACCAGATTGTTCAGTTGTTACTGTCTCAGTTGTACCAGCTTCTTCATTGACAGTTGTACGTACCTTAGGGTATGATTGACCTGGTGCATCAGTAAGATCAAGTTCTGGAACATACACTGTTACGTGATCTGAACATTTTTCCTTGATACTTAGTTGATCCATTTTATGTGCATCAGGTACAGGTTGATCTGGTACTGCTTGTTCTGAGGCAAATTTCTCTTGTTCAGAAGATGTCTCATCAAAGACCACATGTGGTGTTTCTTCCACAACTAGGGTTTGCCTGTTGAATACCCTGAAAGCCTTGCTGGTTGAGGAATATCCTAAGAATATACCCTCATCTGACTTGGCCTCAAAGGTTTTCAACTGGCTCTTCCCATTGTTGTGTATGAAACACTTGCACCCAATAACATGGAAGTAAGAAACACGAGGTTTTCTGCCCTTCCACAGTTCATAGGGTGTTTTGAAGTGAGCCTTAGTTAGAGAACATATGTTCTGAGTATGGCATGCAGTGTTGATGGCTTCTGCCCAGAAACAGCTTGGAGTTGCATGTTCAACTAACATAGTTCGAGCAGCTTCTTTGAGTGTTCTGTTTCTCCGTTCTGCTACTCCATTACATTGTGGTGTTCTTGCAAATGATGTCTCATCTTTGATTCCAAACTTAGTGCAAAAGTCGAGAATAAAAGAGTTCGTAAATTTCACCTTTTATCGATCCGATTTTACAATCAATCGACACCCTTCTCATTCTGTAGTTTCTTGAGCAACTAGGGTATCTTTGTTGTTGTCTCATTCTTCTTATACAAGAATACAACCCAGGTAAACTTGGAATAATCATCCACGATTACCAGAGTATATTTGTGTCCGCTGAGACTAACTGGTGTAACTGGTCCAAATAGATCCATATGGAGTAGTTGCAGTACTCTACTGGATGCTGGTCTTGGGATTCCCTTGAATGAGGTTTTTACCTGTTTTCCCTCCTGACATGCGACACATGTCTGATCCTTAGAGAATACCTAATTCGGAAGACCCTCAACCAAAGACATCCTTACTAACTTGTTAAGAGTTTTAAAGTTCAGATGACTCATTCTCTTATGCCAGAGCCAACTACTGCTTTTGGAACTCTTAATAATCAGGCATGCATTTCTTGGATAACTGTTCCATTCTACTGTATATATCGTTCCTTTCCTTGAACCAGTTAACAAAATATGTTGAGCAGCTCTATTCTTGATAGTGCACTGATCAGTCGAGAACTCAACACTGAATCCATTGCAGAATTGTGAAACTGATAACAGATTATGCTTTAAACCTTCGACATAGGAGACTCCAGTAACCTGTACATCATCATTCTCTAAGGTTCTAAATCCTCTGGTAAAACTAAAGTTATCATCACCAAAGAGTACACGTGGGCCTTCTTCTTCTGTGTAATAGCTAAGGAGATGTTTGCTTCCAGTCATCTGCCTGGAGCATCCACTATCGATGTACCAGATAGTTGCTTGTACACCTTCCTTATTGGCTAAACCCACGCGGACCTGCAAACAAATCAGGCTTTAGGTACCCCAGTAGAATTGGGTCCTTGGGGGGTAGAAGTACCTTTCGGGATCCAAACATATCTGGCACCTTTGTTGAAAACAGAGGGCTTGATTTGTCTCCCATAAACATCTACATAATCATACTTCTCTTCATATGCACTGGTTAGTATGATTATGAGTGTGAGCCTTGGATGACTCAAAAGACTTGGGTCTTTTCATTGATATTTGTCTTCTTTTAATCCAGTGGGGCTCAGTACAGCAGCCCTAGGTTTCTAATTGTAAGGGTAGGTACGACTGCTACCATTAAAATATTCATATCTTTTTGGCATAGATGGTCTTAGCAGTTTACCTTTAGCTTACTCGTTAGGCAGCTGAACCTGATTAGGTTTCAGATCAGATTTCCCTTTGAGAGGTTGTCTTTTCCTATACCTAATCTGCTGATCAGGTTGAGGTCTCTTCAGAAGAACAGGGTTCTTTTGTTGATTCCTCGGCTGCTGCTTGATCAGTTGGGGTCCATTTCTGTTCCCTTTCTGATCAGACACTTGCCTTACTTGTTCAGCAAGTCTCTTTCCCTTATCTGATACAGATTTTGTTTTAAGTGTATCTTTATCAGAAACTCGTTTGATTACACTTTTCTGAAGTGAACCAGACGGGGCTTTTGAGGATGTAGAAGGGTTTTCATACCCAATTCCCTTCTTATTAGTTGTCGTACAAAAATAGTTGTTCAGATCTTGAACGGTTTTAGAAGATTTCATGAAAACCTGTATTTTCTTACTCAAACTATCCTCAGTTGTTTTTAGACTCTCATGCAGTCGGAAGAGTTCATCAAACTTAGATTGTAGGATTTTAAGATCATCATCTTGTTGTTTGTTAATAGCTAGTTGTTCATTATTCAGTTTATCCTTGTCAGAAGAACTAACTTTCAGAACTTCCAGTTCTTGGGTCATCTTTTGAACAGTTTCAGCTGATTTCAGTTCAGCAGCTTTTCTTATATCATTTTCTTTAACAAGCTGAATATTCTCAATCCTTATCTTGTCGTTTTCAGCTTCCACTATTGTATAAGTGTCTACTGCATTAGAGAGATCATCAAGCAATTGCTCACTATAGAGCTACAGGTCAATCTCTCCAGCAGATGTGCTCAGCACAGCTGGTGTGGAAACAGAAAGCATAGAAGGTTTAGAAGTTACCTCAGATTGGTCTTCTTCCTTATCCATAAGACAGATTTCATCATCAGAAGAGAACATCAGATCATCCTAGTTGTAGAAATCATCAGCATTGCTCATCAGGCAGAAGTCTTCTAGAGATGAGTAACTTGAATCCTCTGAAGGCAGATAAGAATCATCAATCTCAGATGTATCAGCAACCATGGCTTTCCTGTCTCAATAACGTTGCTCTCTTCTGTTCCGCTTCTCTTCTCTTTCTTTCGGTGTCAGGTCCGGGCAATCTGCACTATAATTACCTGGTTTCTCACAGTTGAAACATGCTCCACGATCCACAGAACTTTTTCTATCAGGTGAGTCATTTCGTCTGTAGAATCTGTCAGGTGACTTTCCTGTTTGCCTGTAATCTAAATTTTTTCTTTCCGATCTGTTGTCTCTCATTTCGTTAGATCGATCATCTCTTTTCTTATTTTCTCTGCGATCCTCCCTATGATCATCTCTTCGGTCATCCGATCTGGTTCTTTCTTGTGATCTGTCAGTTGGCCTCCTATCCCTTCCTCTGCTGTTTTGATAATCTCAAGATCTTGTAGTTAACATATTTGTCTGACATTTCTCGTCGTAGTTCCCATAGCTTGTTGACAGACATGGTGATTATTCCATCGAGCTGATTGATGGTTTCATTTGGCAGCATCTTATGTTTCTCAAACTTCACCATTTCGGCTTGCAGTCTGCTGTCTTTAAACAAATCATTTCCTTCGCACGTCTCAACAAGTGTATCCCACATTTGTTTGGCTGTCTTGAGATACTTGATCTTCTCTTGTGTGATCTTATCCATCGTCTTCATGATGATGTGTCTCGCAACCGTATCCAGAGTTAACAGCTTCCTTTCTTCAGCATCCATCAGAACTGGACTCTTTCTGATCTGAGCGCCAACTGGAAAATCTGCATCACCACCTTCAGCTGAGTTGTTGTGGTAGATGAGGATTGGTCCTTGTTCAAGAACTTCCATCATCCTGTTGTTGATGGCTCCCAGATGGTTGCTCATGATTATGGTCCAATCTGCATACTCATCATTAGAAAACTTTGGCAGATCATGATACATACCGGATGTATTATCCATGCTTAGTGAGTTTTAGAAAACAGATGAAGTTTAAAAACAGTTTTTCAAGATCAGTTCAAGTGACCACAAAGGTTCATCCTCAAGAACCGATGACATTCAAAGTTAGTGGTCCGTAGAACCACTGCTTTGATACCACTTGTAGGTCTCGAACGGGTTTCGTGAGGGCAGAAGTCTAGAGAGGAGGGGTGAATAGACTTCTGAAAAACTTTTTCGTGCAGATCAGGTGTGATAGCAGGTTTCCTGATCAGAGTACGAGTGAGTCAGTTTGGACTGATATCCAACTTACAGATCGCCTGATGGCAGATCAGTTCGGTGTCTATCAGTTTAACTGATTGTGCGGAAGCTAGTTTATACCCGTGTGAAAAACCAGTTTTAACAAATCAATTCTCAAGTCTGTTTTCAATCAGCTGATCAAAGAGTCAAACTGATCAGATCAGTTACTTGATGCAAACTGATCCTAACTCAGAATATGTATGAGATTTTAAGCAAAGTCGTGTGCGATAGTGGTTCGGACAACCAGTCCTACACATTATAAGGGGACTTAGTTTATTGTGTTAGTCCAACACATTACAACCAACAGATATTTATAGAGTTCTCACTCAACGAACCCAGAAATAAGAACTAGAAACCCTAGTCTGAAATCTTGCAAAAAAACTTAACCTAACTTTTGAGTTTGGGTAAAGATTTGTTGTTGTTCCAACTGGAAATCTATCCTAGTATTTATGTAGCCTAAAGCTAGAGGTTGAGATTTCTATGCTATGAACAATGGGATGAACACTTAGACACATTCTTAAAATTTGTGTTCTTCGTGCGGAAATTTCGCTATAGTATGAGCTTCTTGATAATTTTTGTGTCTTCACTTTGAAGAGCAATCCCATATTTATAGACCTCGAAATCAAAGAGCCGTTGGAGAGCAATTTGAATTTCCAGCTATATTTGGTAGACTTTGCAGGATTGATGCGAAGTGCTTCAGGAACGGCATAGTCAAAAGCGTGAATAGTTGTCCTTTATAGTCGTTTGACTATGCAGCGCCGAATCCTGCATTGTCAGCTCCGTTCATACTTGTCTTGCTCTCATTGGTTAACAAGTACACTTTCCAGTGTTTGTTCTACCAATTAAAGTTGACATTCTTCTTGTCCAGATCAACAACATATGACTTATGAAACATCAATTGATACCTGATATAAGCTGACCTGATCAGATAAAAGTGATCAGTCTACCTGATTGAGTCTTCTGGTGTCAGTTGTCTTAGCTCAACTAGCAGACTCAGCTGATGTAAGTCTTCTGGTCTTCTAGTCTTGATCTTCTGGTAGCTATCTGATCTTCAGGTTATCTGAACTTGAGCTTCATGTCTTAACCTGATCATCTGACTTCATCAGATCGTTTGATCTCCTGACTTATACTTGTCTTCTGATCTCCAGACCTGACCTATACATATTGAGTTCCCCCTCAATATGTGACCTATCTTATACATCAGTTGTTCTATACAATAATTATCAACTGGTCATCTTATAACAGGTATTTAAAAATATCAGTCAGCTAACAGGTCTGACTTGTCCTATTACATGTGTTTTGGAACTTTCATCAAACTCTAAATTTTCCAACACTTTAATAACAATAACAATTGTGATAGTTTAAGCATTCGACCCATTTCTCATAAGTAAATGCATTACCTTAATTTTAGGGTTCACTGCATGACACATGAAATTAATGACATCTCAGATAAACAATAATGGCACGTGATATGTTTTAATGATAGTGGAACACAACATAAAACACCAAAAGGGAGTAGGTGATCATAAATGCCTGATCAACACTAATATCTTATTATATTTTTTTTGATACATTCTGTTTTTATCTTCCAAGCGTAATCCCATTTTATCTAAAAAAAATATTATTATTTGTTTTCAAAATAATTTATACATTAATTAAAGAAACATAATATATATTTTTCTCCGAAATATTGTGTGAAATAAAATTTAATGAGTTTTTCTCCATTTAAAAAAATAAAAAATCTCAATTTGTGAACATATTATATAAATCATATAAATCTTTGAACATATATGTAGGTCCCGAACGGGTTTCGTGAGGGCAGAAGTCTAGAGGGGAGGGGTGAATAGACTTCTGAAAACTTTTTCGTGCAGATCAGGTGTGATTTACAATTTGCCTGATCAGAGTGCAAGTGAATCAGTTTGGACTGATATCTAACTTACTGATCGCCTGAGGACAGATCAGTTCGTGTCTATCAGTTTAACTGATTGTGAGGAAGCTAGTTTATACCCGTATGAAAAACCAGTTTATGACAAATCAGATTCCGAAACTGTTTTCAATCAGCTGACTATGGAGTCAAACTGATCAGATCAGTAGTTTGGTGCTAGCTGATCCTAACTCAGAATATGTATGCATATTTAATCAAGGTTGTGTGCAATAGTGTATAGCAGTTAATCAAACAGGTAAATGCACACAAGATTTATAGTGGTTCGGACAACCAGTCCTACGTCCACTCTTCCCTATCACAAGGGGCACTATCTTAACCAACTGGACTTAGATTATTGTGTTAGTCCAACACATTACACCAACATATATTTATAGAGCTCTCACTCAACCGATCCCAGAAATCAGAAATAGAAACCCTAGTCTGAAATCTTGCTAAACAATCTTAACCTAACTTTGGGTTTTGGGTAAGATTTGTTGTTTGTTCCAACTTTGAAAATCTATCATAGTATTTAAGTAGCCTAGCAGCTAGAGGATGAGATTTCTGTGCTAAGAATTATGGGATGAACACTTTAGAAAAATTAATCTTCAAGGTTGTGTTCTTCGTGCGGAAATTTGACTATAGTATGAGCTTCTTGATAATTTCCTTCTCCACTCTGAAGAGAAATCCCATATTTATAGACCCCGAAATCAAAGAGCCGTTGGAGAGCAATTTGAATTTCTGGCTATATTTGGTAGATATGTAGGATTTGATGTGACGTGCTTCAGGGACGGTATGGCCAAAAGCGTGAGTAGTTGTCCTTTCTAGCCGTTTGACTATGCAGCGCCGAATCCCACATTGTCAGCTTGTTCATACGTGTCACTTTCTCATTGGTTAACAAGGACAGCATTTCAGTGTTTGTTCACCAACTAAAGTTGACATTCTTCTGGTCTGGCTTACCCCGTATGTTTTTGATAAGTAGATAAGCTTATCATCTTGCTGACTTGGCCTGAACTGGTCACTACCTTCTACTGATCAGTTGCCTTGAGTCTACTGATATGGTTGTCTTAGCTTCAACCAATCGACTCTGCTGATATCTTCATAGAATAGGTCTTCTGGTCTTCAAGTAAAGTCTTTAGAAATCCGCTACTGATCTACAGCTGTTGATCTTGTTACTGATCATCATTCTGCTGATCTTCTCTCTGGTGATCTTCACTTGACTTGTGCATCTTGAGTTCTTCTATAAGAAAGACCTAGTCTACTGTATCAGCTGTCTAACATGTTCAGCTGTTTTCCTATCATATCATCAGTCGACTAACATGTTCGACTGGTCCTATTACAGCTGTTTTGGAACTTCCATCAAAACTATAAATTTCCCAACAATATATATCAATTTTATATGTAATTTAATAAGTTGACATATATATTTATATTATTTAATATGAATAATCTCTCAAACACATTTTGACATTAAAATTTATTAAATAATGAATTTTTTACCTAGTCGATACATATGTTACGTTTACTGTATTTCATCGCACATATATTTCTATAGTATCTTTTATTTTATTTTTAATTCTATACACTTATATATATATATATATACATAAAAATAATATGTATACATCAAAACTGGGAGAAAAAAGCAAATAAAAATCATTATTAGGAAATATATTTTTAATTCTTGTAAATTGGTTATTAGTTTTTTCCTTCAATTGAGTATAATATTGAATAATTTATGAAATGAGTGTAAAAATAATAATCACATATTAAATGAGTTTAAAATTTGTCATTTTAGATATTTTATTCTTATCACTAAGGAAGGATTTAAAATTATATGCTACGAATTAATTTCATTAATTTCTAAATGACTTTTCGGCACTATTTTAGTTTAAATCTCATTTTATTAATTAAACTTCCACATCATTGTGCTCATTACCTAATATTTGCTTTCCCTTTACCAATAGAGTTAAAAATCACACAATTGACATACATTTTTTTAATTCTATTTTTTAGTGAACTCTTAGACATTGCGTATTTCATATTAGAAAATTATCAACTAACAAAAAAAAAAAATTCATATATATATATATATACTCGAATTTTTTAACAAGAAGAAAATTTTAGTGTTGAAGAGGTTCTATGAAATTTTGGTCAAGTTGGAAATTAAGAAATTTAATAGGCAATAAATACCTACGTTTTACTGGGTTAATTATATATTAACGCTATAACCTTTAGGACAATTCTTAATTTAATCGCGACTTTCAATATTTTTGTATAACTTCATCATTTTTTTTATTGTTTTAATTTGGTATACAATTTGCATTTTCAACAACAATTTTACGATGCATGATGGTGTGCTAGTGCTCTCTACATAGATTATATCTTTTCATGGAGCACAAGAGAAGTGTCATGGTTGTGGTTGAAAAAATCATATCATAATTTTAAAGCATATACCAAGTTGAAACAACTAAAGAGGTGATGAATTATCACAAAAAATAATGAATGTAGCAATAAATTTATTTTTGACCTAAATGTCGTGAATTATTATGGAATTTACATATTTTAGTTTAGTTTTTGTTTTCAATTGAAATAGAAAAAAAGGGATCAAGAACTGTTTAAATGAAATTTTATCTCCATAAACACATTACAACTAATTCCCAATAATATATATATATATATATATATATTATTGTACATAAATTATTATCTATATTATATCCTTATGCCTTATTTTTAGAATAGAAAGGGCAGGTAATGAGATTGATTGTATTATATGTAAATTACGAAATTGCATTAGATTTTATTGTAAGTTTTGTTCTAAAGTCTATGCATAAATCTATTGGAGAGATAACATGAAGTTAACACAAACCAATTAATAATGTATATCATTGGTAAAATTAATGATGAATAAAATAATATGACAATTAAAGTCGGCAAAATAACGAGAGGAAGAACATACACAAATAATGAGTTTAATGAAATCTTTTGGGAGGAAAAAACCTCCAATTATTTATTGTTCCCTTGACACAACTAAGGACACCAACAACCGAAAAAAAGAAAAAAAATCTGAAACAAACTCAACAACATGATAAATCAAGTAACAATACATTAACCATTTAAAAAAGTAGTAACACCACCTTGACGGAGGACAAGTTGAAAGGTGGATTCCTTCATGATATAAATATGTGGCAGTTAGGATAGAATCCTTCCATAGCACCATCTCCCCATGAAGAACAACCTTTATTGGTTTGACATATCTTTCTTATCCCATAAAGTGATGATTTTTAAGTACGTTTCCATCTGTATAAAAAATTGAAAAAATAATTAAACTCATTTTCAGTATTACAGAATCAAAATCTACAAAATATGAATGCTTAAACAAAAGGTAAAATATTTGAAATGGTACATATAAAGCTCCAATATTTACACAACAATCATTTTTTATAAATTCATAAACTAACATGTTTTCAATAAATTCTAAAAAATTTAAACATAAAAAGCAATTATATAATATTGATGAGAATCAAAAGTAAGAATATATAATTACTTTAGTGGTGGTAAACCAATCCACCAATGCATATTTAGAGTAGCAAAAAGGATGGGGGAAGAAAGTAATAATATTAATCAGTGGTGAGTGGTGAGTGGTGATTGGAAGGATGGTGCAAGTGGTTATATATAGAGGAGAGGTTATGAGTTGTGTGTTAACACGTGATGAAACAATAAAGTGGAATATGATATCCATGTAGATGAGACATTTAGGGTCACCCACTCAATTTTATATTTCATCATGTATTTCATTATTTTTAAAACATGTAATGTGTCATTAATGATCATTTATGATGTCATTTATTACACATTCAATGCATCAAAAACAATGTAAAATGAAACAAGATAATGGAATACGGGATCCCCACTGAGGTGACATTTTGGATCAACCTTTTTGATCTGGTGTCTAATCTTGTGTTTAATTATTTTCAAAAATAGTGAAATACGAAATAAGCCTTTAATGCGTAATAGGGGATAAATAGATGACAATCAAGAAATTTTATTTTATTTTGCTGTTTCATCTTGCGTTTCATTATATTTAAAACATAGCATATGTCTTTAATGCATATTTATACCGTCATTTATTACACGTGTTATATACTAAAAGAAGGGAAACACGAGATGAATCATCAAATAATGGATTCGTGTAAATGAGACATTTAGGTTGTGTTTGGAAATGTATGGTGTCATCCAGATGATGATGACCAATCCTTCATCCCATTCAATTTTGGTTTTGCACATCCAAATCTCAATTCTTATGCTCATTAACCATTATATCTCTTATACTTTTTTATTCTCTCTAATATTTTTCTCCCGCTCAATTTTTATCCAACTAACTAACAATATTAATAAATAAAAAAACCAGTACTCCCTCTGTCACAACTCTTTGTTCACACCTACTTCTTCTCGTGTTTTAGCGAGCGAGTTGTTTATTAGTATTTGAAATGATAAAGTGACTTTTAAGGAGGTGTGCGATAGATTGACATCTCATCTATTATATGTCTCCTTAAAATTTACTTTATCATTTTAAATACTACTAAAATCTCCTAAAACATGTGAAAACAGTGAATAAAGAGTTGCGATAGAGGTAGTATCGCTTTTTAATTTTACATAAAGCTTCAAAAAACTTTAACTATCCATCCCTAACAAAATACAATTTTACTAATCATCAGATTACCCACAACCTCTATTTTCCATCTCCATCTTCATTTACATCTCATCCACCACCATTCCTAACCAAACGCAGCTTGTGTTTGGAAAGGCATTATTTTCATCCGGATTAGGATGACCCATCCCCCATCTCATTCAATTTTGGATTTGAACATCCAGATTAAAATAATCATCTACTCATATAATACATCTGTACACATATTTTCACACAATCTCATACAATCGCATCACCATTTTTCCCTTACTCATTCTCTCTCCTATTTTCTCTACCACTCATTATCTCTCCAACTTTTTCTTACGCATTCATTATCTCTCGTATATTTTTTCATTTAGTAATTATCCCACTAACTGACAATGATGGAATAAAAAATCATCATTTTTTATTTGAAATAAAGTTTTATCAAACTTTACCTCTCCATCCCTAACCAAACACATATTTATTATTCGTTCGATTACCCTAATCCTTTTTTTTTCTATCTCTATCTTTTTCTTGTCCACCATAATCCCTAACCAAATGCAGTATGTGTTTGGAAAGTATACCACCCAGAAATAAAACATATAAAATTTATTCATTAAAAGAAAATACTAAATAGCTAAAGTCTGTCCTACTTAAAATATAAAGAGAATTTATATCTTATATCTAATTCATTCTGCTTCATTTGATATGTAACATCCCAACATAAATATATATTAAATGATTAATATATATATATATATATATATATATATATTATCATGATACTAAAATTACACTAATATGTATAATAAAATAATGTGAAGTGTAGATATATATATATATAGATAAATTAGTACAATTAGGAATATTTGTGTATGTGATAGTTAAGTATATATATGTACAATTGTGTATATGTGCCTCTGTATCTATCTTGATATTCCTTGTACAAATTAAAATATAAAATGAGACTGTAGATGTCTTGAATGACAAGATTAGGAACACTCAAGATACATGTATGTTGGGATATTTTAGTTTTGATGAATTATGCCAAAACGTTATCAACTTGTGTTATTGAAGCTAATATACAGATAACAAGTTGAGGGGGAATGAGAGAACAAGTTGAGGGGGAACTCACGAAATCAGAAGTAGATGATCGAGATCAGACGAGGCTACAGACGAGACTGATCGAGATCAAATGAGTAAGATGAGTTCTGGAGTTAACTGATGAGCTTAGCAAAATCAGAAGAAAAAAAAGCTAAGTCACCGATCGGAAGAATCGGTTACCTCGATCATATGGACTGAGGTCAAGATCGATGATCGGCGACTGATCGATGACCGTAAAAGATAAGCCGGTCGATGATCGTAAGACCACTCGATAACCATATCAGAAGAGGAGGTTGCTGATCAGAAGAGGAGCAGACGAGACTGATTGAGATCAGACGTGATCGAGATCAGATAAGATAACCTGATGCAACTAACCTGATATGCTAACCTAATGTAAGCTGATCAGATCAGGCGAGAAGAAATCAGAAGAGAAGTCATTAGAAGACAAGTTATCTGCAAATATGTTCATCGAGAACCGTATCAATCTTGACGATAACTCGAGTGCAAGTGACTTGAGTGTCAGATTGTCTGAAGTCAGAAGAGCTGAACTCAGTTAGTTTGAGTGTCAGTATGTCTGATCAGACAAGGTCCACTGAAGAGAAGTCTGCTGAATCAAGAATCCTGAGTAAAAGTATCCTGAGACTCAGAAGATCCTGAAGAATATAGCCGTTAGATTCAGCTGACGTGGACCAATGAGAGGAAGACAACCAACCTGAAAATGCTGCAAAAAG
Source organism: Stenogyne calaminthoides (assembly GCA_037126765.1). Taxonomy (NCBI): domain Eukaryota; kingdom Viridiplantae; phylum Streptophyta; class Magnoliopsida; order Lamiales; family Lamiaceae; genus Stenogyne; species Stenogyne calaminthoides. The sequence goes on from JBBCBC010000011.1 coordinate 30,902,314, forward strand.
CTACAGAATAGTATGGATTTGAATGTGACTCCATCCAACGGTAACATTCAAATCCACACTATAAATACAAGTTCTTCCATCAAAATCCACACTATAAAATTAAGTTCTTCCAATGAAGCTACAGAGCCAAATCATCTAGCATTTCCACCAAAGAACACTGAGCAAGAAATACACGCATATATTTAAGAGTGTTCTACCCTAGATCTAAGCACAAATGTAATATCCTAAGCTTAGAGAGATTTTCCCATCCTTAGCATCGAGGCTAAACAAATGTAAGGGAAAATCTCAACCTAGTTGGAAACCAAACAATCTTTACCCAAACCAAGTGTTAGGTTGAGTTTGTTAAGCAAGGAATTTAAGTTAGTTGGACTAACTTAAATTCTGGGTGTGAGTGATAACTCGTTAAACATCGAAGCAATCCCGCAAGGGAGGGTAGGCAATCCTATAAGGGAGATATGTCCCGAGAGAGTGAGAACTCATTAAACATCTGTTGTATCGTTTTGGACTAACACGTTAAAATAAGTCCAGTTGGTTAAGTTGGTACCCCTGCTGATAGGGAAGAGTGGATGTAGGAGTTGGACTCCGAACCACTATAAATCTTGTGTTCTTTACTGCTTTATGTTCTTACTTGCAATATGCATTCAATTATAAGCAAAACACATGGTTTAAAAAAAAAATTGGTATCACTATTCCCTCACCCTTGTTTTATATGCATTACAATTGGTATTTTTTGCATTTCATGGGTTTTCAAACGGGACCAACAATAAGTATGGATATGCATCTTCTAATATTCGTTATATGTTTATAAGAATTGAAGACATTATGGGAGAAAGAGTACAAACTAGTTTTTTTTTTTAGTTGTGTGCTCCATGGTATAAATGAGAATGAATGTAATTTAATGAGTAATAAATATGTGTTTGGTTAGAGATTGAGAAGTAGGGTTTGATGAAATTTGATGTCAAATAAAAAATTATGTATAATTTTATTATTGTTAAAAAGTAAGATAATGACTAAATGAAAAAAAAGTAGGAGAAAAAAAATGTATGAGAGAGAAAAAATGCGTAAGAAAAAGAATGATATACAATGAAGGGGTTAGAAAAAACAGGAGAGAGAGTGAGCAGGAGAAACATATGAGGGAGAATAAGTGAGATGTATTATATGGTGGATATGTATTTAGATAGTGATTTGAAAGTGCAAATCCAAAACTGTATGAGATTGGAGATTGGTCATCCCCATTTGAAAGTCACAATCCCTTTCTGTAACGCCCCAATTTTTAATTAAGTTAGTTATTAATATTATTTATTCACGAGACGCTACTCAATTGAAATAATGCATCTACGGAAAATTCGATAAGAAAGCGAAGTGTTAATCCCTTATTTTTTATTATATTTTATTTTATTATTACTATTATTATCTATCTATTTATTTATTTATTTTAGTAAATTAATTATCACGTAATTAATATTTAATAAAAATTTAAGCAACAATATTGTAAAGTTGCAACAAAATTTATTTAAATATTTCATAATATCCATGTGAAAATATGGTATGAATTCTTTTGGCATTACAATAAGCAAATTAACTTAAATTATTCTACTTTTTTTTTATTCGCCTTAGCATCATGTATCATCCTTCCTTGTCAAACTCCTGATCTGAAATTGGTAAAATAATTGGGGTGAGTGTGAGAAAAACACTCAGTGAGGTAACTTCATAATTGCATAAATTAAATAACAAAATGTAAATAATATAAATAATGTAGGCTGAGGCCTAAATAATTGTGCTGGTTGAACCAGACTGAGTATAATGATTCTGCATTAGTAGAGCCAAACTATCGGAAATGTAAATGGTGCTGGCTGGGCCAGTCTTAATATAATGAATCCATGTCGGCATAGCCAGACTGTCGGAAATGTAACTGCAGTGATGCTGGCTGGGCCAGACTTGAAATAATTATAATAGCGCTGGTTGGGCCAGACTTTGAAATAATTATAATAGTGCTGACTGGGCCAGACTTGACATAATATAATGGTGCTGGCTGTGCTAGACTTAACATAATATAATGGTGCTGGCTGTGCCAGACTTAACATAATATAATGGTGCTGGCTAGGCCAGGCTTAGAGTAATGAATCTGTATTGGCATATGCAAACTGACGGAAATAACTGTAATGATGCTGGCGAGGCCAAACTTAATTATATTAAAAACATAATGAAATATTAATAAGACAATTATAACAATTATATTGTTAAAACTCAATAAAGAGTTTAAGTAAAATCTCCACCTTAAGTGATGTGGCGTATTAATTACGAGTTCTCCGAACCTTCCAAACCTACAAAGTAGTTATTTAAATTATGTAAGTAATTATTAAAATTGTTTATTAAATTATTTGTATTTAAATGGATGTAAAATGAGGGTTTTAGGACTTAATTAAATCTAGGGGAAAAACTGTAATTTTATAGAAATATTCACTTCTCGTATTTAGTATCAACGTGTAGGGTTTTAAATTTAAGATCATTTACCGCTTGTTTGGGTTGAATCAGATGTAAAACGAAGATTTTACGAGCATTTAAAATGTAGGGCTAAACTGTAAATTTTGGAAAGTTTGACTGACTAAATTTTAATTGACCAGGACTTAATTGAAGTTTTTCGAATTTTTCAATTTAAACCTTACTATTCATCTAATTCTCTCTAACACCCCCTATACATCTAAGCAAATAACAAAATGACCCTTCCCGGAGTTTTACAACTCCGATTGATGAACGGAAAACACCGTTGGAATCCTCACGACACAAGGAACAGTTTACTCATAAATTCGACCCAAAATAACACATTAAATTTTCAACAATTTCAGTTGCAACCACTGTAATACTTTTTGACGTGAAATTTTTTAGTTTTTTTCCGGCGAGGCTCCAGCCCTCTCCATTCTTTGACTCAAGGACAAGACGGTAACCCCCATAAACACTACTATCCATTAACGACCTCAGTTACTCTAATCTTTCATATTTTCGAAATAACACACCAATCTACACAACACGACGTCGGCATCAGAGGTGCATATGCCTCCTTTCATGCCATTACTAACTAATGTGACGTAAAAGAATGCACCTCTAACCTTTATATATGACTGAACAGTGCTTAAATAAAAATTAAAGAAGAGTTTTGAAAAAATTTCAGTTTTCCGACGGATTAGAAAGCTAAATTTTAACGTAATTTACACGATGATTAGAGGGTCAGTTGTATGATTCGATGGTATATCAATGATCTATGCTACGAGGGGATTACATGGATGGAAAAAGTTGGGTAGTCGGCTTATCGAAAGGTGATGTCGGCGAGTGGTTAAACAGGGCGGATGAGTTTTTTTAGTTTGAACAGTGAAGGAGGGGTGTGCATTGATTAAACTTACCTGCTTGCAGTAGGCTTAGTGTGTGATATATATTCTTGATTAAACTTCTATTTATAGCAGAACTACTACCACGGTAATTATTACCCTATTAGCATATTCTATGAGACATAATCCAATTTTTTATAAACTTGTGGTTAAAAATATTTGATACATTGGTCCCGTTTGAAAACCCATGAATGCGTTAAATACCAATTATAACGCATATAAAACATGGGTGAGGGAATGGTGGTTCCAATTTTTATTTTTAAATCTATGTGTTTTGCTTATGATTAAATGCATATGACAAGTAAGAACATAAATCAGTAATGAACACACGATTTTATAGTAGTTCGGACAACCAGTCCTATGTCCACTCTTCCCTACCACAAGGGGCACCAACTTAACCGACTGGACTTAGTTTAATGTGTTAGTCCAACACAATACAGATGCTTAATGAGTTCTCACTCTCTCGGGACTTATCTCCCTCACGGGATTGCCTACCCTCCCTTTCTGGATTGCTTAGATGTTTAACGAGTTCACACTCGCACCCAGAAACTAACTTACAATCCTTGCTTAACAATCCTAACTTACAATCCTTGCTTAACAAACTCAACCTAACTTTTGGGTTTGGGTATAAGATTGTTTGGTGTCCAACTAGGATGAGATTTTCCCTTACATTTGTTTAGCTTCGATGCTAAGGATGGGAAAATCTCTCTAAACTTAGTGTTGGGAAATTTGTATTTAGTTTTGATGGAAGTTCCAAAACAGGTTGTAATATGACCAGTCAGACCTGTTAGCTGACTGATGACTTAGAATCAAATTAAGATGACCAGCTGAAATGTATAGATAGCTGATGTAAAAGATAGGTCACATATTGAGGGGGAACTCAATATGTATAGGTCAGGTCAAAGTTATCAGATGACCAGATAAGGTCAGGTGATCAGAAGACTAAGATAAGTCAAAAGACAAGAAGAGGTCAGATGATCTGGTGACGACAGAAGACACTGAGACTCAGATAAACCTGAAGACTCAGATAAACCTGAAGACTCTGTTAAACATGAAGACTCAGATAAGCCTGAAGACTCAGTAACAAACCTGAAGACTCAGTATGACTGAAGACACTGAGGCTCAGAGTAACCTGAAGATCAGATGACTACAAAAAGACCAGAAGACCTACATCAGCCGAGTCTGCATATTGTGCTAAGACAATCTGCATCAGAAGACTCTACAAGGTAGACTGATCAGTTATCTGGTCAGGTCAGCTCATACCTGGCATCAACCAAAATGGTACACCAGACAAGATGAATATTCTACAAAAGGAATATCAATCGTCAAATGGACAAATACTGAAGTGCCGTCTTGCAAAGCCAAAGATAAAGCGACACGTGTACAAAAAGAGCTGACAATGCGGGATTCGATGCTGCGGACATAAACGACGCTAATCATGCCTTCGGCCACGCTGATATTCGAAGCACGTCACATCATATCCTACAACCTACCTAATATAGCCCGAAATTCAAATTGCTCTCCAACGGCTCTTTGATTTCGTGGTCTATAAAATGGGATTGCTCGTCAAAGTGAAAAAAGGACAACTGAGCAAAGCGGAACAAAAATATTAACGCAAAGCAAAAGCTATAGCAGAATTTCCGCTCGGAGAACACCGAATTTGAAAATTATTCTTAAGTGTTCTTCCCATTGTTCTTAGCATAGAAATCTCATCCTCTAGCATTTGGCTACATAAACACTAGGATAGATTTCAAGTTGGAACCACAACAAATCTTTACCCAAACTAAAAGTTAGGTTAAGTTTGTTTCCGCAAGATTTCAGACTAGGGATTCTAGTTTCTGATTTCTGGGATCGGTTGAGTGTGAACTCGATAAACATCTGTTTGGTGTTGGATTAACACATTAAACTAAGTCCAGTCGGTTAAGTTGGTACCCCTTGTGTTAAGGGAAGAGTGGACGTAGGACGGGTTTCGTCTGAACCACTATAAAATCTTGTGTGCATTTACTTGCTCTTTATTGCTTTAGACTATTCACACAATTGAGCTTAAAATTGCATACATATTCTAAGTTAACATCAGTCTGCACCAAGCAACTGATCTGATCAGGTTGACACCTTAGTCAGCCGATTGCAAACTGACTTGAGAATTTGATTTGGTAAAACTGGTTTTTCACACGGGTATTTACAAGCTTCCGCACTATCAGTTAAACTGACAGATATCAAACTGGTCTGCCCTCAGGCACTCAGTAAGATTGAACATCAGTCCAAACTGACTCACTTGCACTCTAATCAGGCAAACTGCAATCACACCTAATCTGCACGAAAAGTTTTTAGAAGTCTATTCACCCCTCCCCTCTAGACTTCTGCCCTCACGAAACCCGTTCGGAACCTACAAGTGGTATCAGAGCAGTGGTTCTACAGACCACTGGCTTTGAGTATCATCGGTTCTTGAGGAAGAACCTTTGTGGTCATTTGAATAGATCTTGAAAAATTGTTTTCAAAACTCATTCATTTTCAAAATCACTCAGCATGGATAATACCTCTGGTATGTATCACGATTTGCATAAATTTTCAATTGATGAGTATGCAGATTGGACAATATACATGTGCAACCATCTGGGGTCAATAAGGGGCAGAATGATGGAAGTCATTGAACGAGGACCCATCATCATATATCACGACAACCCAGCTGTTGGAGGAGATCCAGATTTTGCACCTGGAAGCCTTGTCCGAAAAAGTCCAGCATTGATGGATGCAGAAGAAAGAAAGTTGTATACACTGGATAAAATAGCCAGGCATATAATCATGAAGCGGAAGTTCCGTGGATCGTGGATCATGCTTCAACCTGGCAGAGGAAGTTCCGTGGATCGTGGATCATGCTTCAACTGTGAGAAATCAGGTCACTATAGCACCGACTGCCCAGACCTGACTCCTAGAGAAAGAGAAGAGAAGAGGAACAGAAGAGAGCAACGCTTTAGAGACAGAAAAGCCATGGTTGCTGACACATTAGGAATTGATGATTCCTATCTGCCTTCTGAAGATTCTGGCTACTCTTCAGTAGAGGACTTCTGTCTGATAAGCAATGCTGATGACTTCTTCGACCATGAAGATCTGATATTCTCTTCAGATGACGATGAAATATGTCTGATGGCTAAGGAGGAAGAACAATCTGAGGTAACCTCCAAACCTTCTGCTTTTTCAATTTCCACACCAGCTATAATTAGCACACCTGCTGGAGAGATTGACTTTCAGCTCTATTCTGAGCAATTGCTTGATGATCTCTCTAACGCAGTAGACACTTATACAATAGTGAAAGCTGAAACCGATAAGCTAAGGATCAGAAATAATCAGCTTGTTAGAGAAAACGCTGTCAGTAAAGCAGCTGAACTGAAATCAGCTGAAACTGCTCAGAAGGTAACTGAAGAACTGAAAGTTCTGAAGGTAAAATCTTCTGATCAGGAGAAGCATATTAAAGAACAGCTAGCGATTAACAAACATCAAGCTGATGAGTTCAAAATCCTACAAGCTAAGTTTGATGCACTCTTCCGACTACATGAGAGTTTGAGATCTACTGAGGATTGTTCGCGCAAGAAAATAGAGGTTTTCACGAAGTCATCAAAAACCGTTTAAGATATGAACACCTATTTTTGAACGCCGACTAACAAGAAGGGAATTGGGTATGAGAACCCTTCTACATCCTCAAAAACCCCGTTTGGTTCACTTCAAAAGGGTGTAATCAAATGAGTCTCTAACAAAGATACACAAAAAGCTAAACATGTATCTGATAAGGGAAAGAGACCTGATAAGCAAGTAAGGCAAGTGCCTAATCAGAAAGGGAATAGAAATGGACCCCAACTGATTAAGCATCAGCTGAGGAATCAACAGAAGAACCCAGTTCTTCTGAAGAAAATTCAACCTGATCAGCAGATTAGGTATCAGAAGAGACAACCTGTAAAAAGGAAATCTAATATGAAACCCAATCAAGGTCAGCTGCCTAACAAGCAAGCTAAAGGTAAACTGCCAAGACCATCTATGCCAAGAAGATATGAATCTTTTAATGGTATCAGTCGTATCTACCCTTATAACCAGAGACCTAGGGCTACTGCACCTGAGCCCCACTAGGTTAAAAGAAGACAAACTGTAAAGAAAAATCCCAAGTCTTCTGATTCACTCAAGGCTCGCACAAGTAATCATACTAACCAGAATGCATATAAAGAGACGTATGATTATGTTGATGTTTATGGGAGACAAATCAGGGCTTCTGATCTATCTGATTACAATAGAAGTGCCCTGTTTGTGTGGATCCCTAAAACCACCACTAACCCCCCAGGACCCAATTCTAAAGGGGTACCCAAAACCTGATTTGATTGCAGGTTCGCGTGGGATTGGCCAACAAAGGAGGTGAAAAAGCAACTATCTGCTACATCGATAGTGGATGCTCAAGGCACATGACTGGAAGCAAACATCTCCTTAGCTCTTACAAAGAACAAGAAGGCCCACGTGTACTCTTCGGTGATGATAACTTTTGTTTTACCAAAGGATTCGAAACCTTAGAGAATGATGATGTACAAGTAACTGGAGTCTCGTATGTCGAAGGATTAAAGCATAACCTGCTATCAGTATCACAATTCTGCGACAACGGATTCAGTGTTGAGTTCTCGAGTGATCAGTGTACGATAAGGAATAGAGCTACTCAACAAATCTTGCTAACTGGTTCAAGGAAAGGCACGATCTACACAGCAGATTGGAACAGTTGTCCAAGGAATGCATGCCTAATTGTTAAGAGTTCCTAAAGTAGCAGTTGTCTCTGGCACAAAAGAATGAGTCATCTGAACTTTAAGACTCTTAACAAGATAGCTAGGGTGCCTTTGGTTGAGGGACTTCCGAATGAGGTATTCTCAAAGGATCAGACATGTGCCGCATGTCAGAAGGGAAAACAAGTTAAAGCCTCATTCAACGGAATACCTGGACCAGCAACCAGTAGAGTACTGCAACTGCTTCATATGGATCTATTTAGACTAGTTACACCAGTCAGTCTCAGCGGACGCAAATATACTCTGGTAATCGTGGATGATTATTCCAAGTTTACCTGGGTTGTATTCTTATACAAGAAGAATGAGACAACAACAAAGATACCCGAGCTGCTCAAGAAACTACAAAACGAAAAGGGTGTCAGCATAGTAAAAATCAGATCAGATAAAAGTACAAAATTTCTGAACTCTTTTATTACTGATTTTTGCACTGAGTTTGGTATACAACATGAGACGTCAGCTGCAAGAAAGCCACAACATAATGGAGTAGCAGAACGGAGAAACAGAACTCTCAAGGAAGCTGCTCACACTATGTTAGCTGAACATGCAACACCAAGCCGTTTCTGGGCAGAAGCCATCAATACTGCATGCCACACTCAGAACAGATGTTCTCTGACAAAGGCTCACTACAAAACACCTTATGAACTGTGGAAGGGCAGAAAACCTCGTGTTTCTTACTTCCATGTTTTTGGGTGCAAGTGTTTCATACACAACAATGGGAAAAGTCAGTTGAAGACTTTTGAGGCCAAGTCAGATGAGGGTATATTCTTAGGATATTCTTCATCCAGCAAGGCTTTCAGGGTTTAAAACAAACGAACCCTAGTTGTGGATGAAACACCCCATGTAGTCTTTGATGAGACATCCTCTGAACAAGAGAAAGCTGCCTCAGAATAAGCAGTACCAGATCAACAGGTACCTGATACGCAGAAAATGGATCAGTTAAGTATCAAGGAGAAAGTATCTGAACACGTAACAGTGTATATCCCAGAACATGATCTTGCTGATTCACTTGGTCAATCAGACCTTAAGGTACGCACAACTGTCAGTGAAGAAGCTGGTACAACTGAGACTGTATCAACTGAACCATCTGGTTCAGGGGGAACTCCTGAAGTTCCTACGGACAGACATCAGCACATGATGAGTCCAACATCAGCTGAGACATGTCCATATCAAGTGGATCATAATTCCGCACCACTCCCAATCACTAGTAATGAACTACTATCAGAAGTGGATGATGTTCTCCAAATAGACGCAAATCAGTCATCCAACTGATCTGATTATTGGAGACCCATCTGATAGAGTTAACACTAGACATCAGATTGGTGAAAGTGCCATGTATTGTTGTTATTTGTCTTTGAAGGAACCAACTAAAGTAGAAGAAGTTCTACAAGATGCAAGTTGGATCCTAGCCATGCAAGAAGAATTGGAACAGTTTGAGAGGAATCAAGTTTGGAAACTGGTGGACAGACCAACTCATCAAGACGTGATTGGCACAAAGTGGGTATTCAAGAACAAGAGAGATGAGAATAATGTCATAACCAGAAATAAGGCAAGACTTGTTGCTAAGGGGTATTCACAATCAGAAGGAATTGATTATGATTAGACCTTTGCACCGGTCGCTCGCCTAGAATCCATTCGGCTATTTCTGGCATATGCTGCCCACAGAGGGTTCATTGTATATCAGATGGATGTAAAGAGTGCATTCTTAAACGGGGTACTAGAAGAGGAAGTTTATGTTGAACAACCTCCAGGCTTTGAAAAAGGCAACCAAGTGTACCGTTTAAGAAAAGGTCTTTATGGCCTGAAATAAGCTCCTCGAGCTTGGTATGATACACTCTCTCAGTTCTTGATAGACAACGGTTTCACTGTTTAAGGAATAGTGGACAGAACCTTATTCAGAATAGAAGATGGAGATGATTTTCTGATGGTTCAGATTTACGTGGACGACATCATCTTCGGATCTCCCAACAAGAAGTTATGTGAGAAGTTCAGCAAATTGATGCAAAGGATGTTCGAGATGTCCATGATGGGTCAGATGAATTACTTTCTGGGTTTACAGGTCAAGCGGAGTACAGAGGGGATATTCATCTGTCAGGCAAAGTACACTAGGAATTTATTGGCCAAGTTTGGAGTTCAACACTATAAGGAAGCCAGAATTCCTATGATGACCGGGTTCAAGATGGATCCAGATAAGGATGGTCAGAAAACTAATCAGAAAGAATATAGGACTCTCATTGGATCTCTACTATACCTGACTGCCAGCAGACCAGATATCACTTTTGTAGTAGGTGTATGTGCCAAATTTCAGGCAAATCCAATGCAAAGCCACCTAGAAGCAGCTAAGCGGATTCTTAAGTATCTGAAGGGGACAGTAAACCTTAGTTTATTTTACCCATCAGATGATAATCTAGAGCTTAGTGGGTATTCTGATTCTGATTACGGAGGTTGCAGAATCGACAGGAAGTCAACCTCAGGTACATGTCAGTTTCTGGGAAATAAACTGATCTCTTGGTTTTCGATCCAATCTAATCAAGTTAGATCTTGGGATGTGTGCTCCCGCCAAAACCTAATTCTTGGGGAGTCGAAGAGTCGCCTCGATTCCCTAAGTCGGCGTGATGTGACAGTCTTGCAATGATGGTCTAGACACTTTGTGATATCACACGCCGTAAACTAATTTAACCATTTGTCGCGTATCACCTACGCGCTGTCCTTGCGGTGCCAATTTCTCAGAAGGGCCTCGAGAAATCAAATTTGCATTTTCACCCCTGCTTTTCCTCTATAAATAGGACAAATGATTTAGACACACAACACAACCCATTCACCATACTTATTGTCCTAAGGCTTGCACATGATAAATTCCGGCGATCCCTTTATTCTGGCGAGTCCTCCGGCAAAAGGCTTCTTCACCCCTTCACAAATGATCTTCGATTCTCAGTCCAACCCTGTGCTTCCCTCATTCCTACTTTTGTCTCCATCGAAGGAAGATCATACGACCATTGCCATGCTTCACTACCACCGAGGTGACGGATCTACCTCCGGCAACATGGAGGTGCTCCTCCTGGCCGTTTGCGCCGATCGAGATGACGAAATTAACATCAATGGGCTTTCTCTAACATCAGACTAAATCCCTTGAATTACATGTTTGACACTCGTGTTCATTTAAAGAGGGTAGTCATATTGATTTTAGGACTAAGGGCTTAGGGTTTAGGGTTTAGGGTTTATCGTTTCGACCTCCGGGTCTATTGTAATGAAATTGTAATGAAAATTTTCAACCTCTGGGTCTTTATCAATGAAATCCTCCTTTAAACCCTTGTTGTGTTGACTTGAATTCCTTATACGAATATTGCCTTGTCCTTGTTGTCTTAATATTTATGCAACTTGTTAATCTGATCAGTTCCCCTTTAATCTGATATTCCTTTTTCTGATCAGAGCTGATCAGTTGAGGTACCTTACTCAACTGATTCTTTCTATCTGGTCAGTCTCTTAACCAACTGGTCTTGGAGACCAGTCCACCAAACATTTCTGGTGCACTTTCTCCAAGGTCCAGAAGCCCTAGCTCATTGAATAATTCTCTGAATCTGACTTCAACTAGTGGCTTGGTTAGAATATCAGCTTTCTGCTTATCAGTATGGATCTTTTTCATTCTGATGTTCTTCTTTTCAACATGATCTCTTATAAAATGGTGTCTGACATCCACATGCTTGCATCTTGTATGTAGAACAGGATTCTGAGTGATTGCAATAGCACTATTACTGTCACAGAATATAGGTACATTCTTAGCTACAATGTTATAATCCCTCAGCTGCTGACTAAGCCAGAGCAGTTGGGAGCAACAGCTTCCTGCAGCCATATATTCTGCTTCAGTAGTAGATGTCGCAACTGATGTCTGCTTCTTTGAAAACCACGAGATCAGTTTACTTCCTAAAAACTGACATGTTCCTGAGGTTGACTTCCTGTCAATCTTGCAACCTCCATAATCAGAATCAGAATACCCACTAAGCTCTAGATTATCATCTGATGGGTAAAATAAACCAAGGTTTACTGTCCCCTTCAGATACTTAAGAATCCGCTTAGCTGCTTCTAGGTGGCTTTGCATTGGATTTGCCTGAAATCTGGCACATACACCTACTGCAAAAGTGATATCTGGTCTGCTGGCAGTCAGGTATAGTAAAGATCCAATGAGAGCCCTATATTCTTTCTGATTAGTTTTCTGACCATTCTCATCTGGATCCATCTTGAATCCAGTCATCATAGGAATTCTGGCTTCCTTACAGTTTTGAACTCCAAACTTGGCCAACAAACTCCTATTGTACTTTGCCTGGCAGATGAATATACCTCATGTACTTTGCTTAACTTGAAGACCCAAAAGTAATTCATCTGACCCATCATGGACATCTCAAACTTCCCTTGCATCAGCTTGCTGAATCTTTCACATAGACACTTGTTGGGAGATCCGAAGATGATATCGTCCACATAGACTCTTGTCGGAATATCTTCTCCATCTTCTATTCTGAATAAGGTTTTGTCCACTATTCCTTTAGTGAATCCACTGTCTATCAAGAACTGAGAGAGTGTATCATACCAAGCTCGAGGAGCTTGTTTCAGGCCATAAAGAGCTTTTCATAACCGATACACCTGGTCGCCTTTTTCAAAGCCAGGAGGTTGTTCAACATAAACTTCCTCAGTTAGTACCCTGTTTAAGAATGCACTCTTTACATCCATCTGATACACAATAAACCCTCTGCGGGCAGCATATGCCAGAAACAGCCGAATGGCTTCCAGGCGAGCGACTGGTGCAAAGGTCTCATCATAATCAATTCCTTCTGATTGTGAATACCCCTTAGCAACAAGTCTTGCCTTATTTCTGGTTATGGCATTATTCTCATCTCTCTTGTTCTTGAATACCCACTTTGTGCCAATCACATCTTGATGGGTTGGTCTGTCCACCAGTTTCCAAACCTGATTCCTTTCAAACTGCTCCAGTTCTTCTTGCATGGCTAGAATCCAATTTGCATCCTGTAGAGCTTCTTCTATTTCGATTGGTTCCTTCAAAGACAGATAACAACAATACATGGCACTTTCACCAATTTGATGTCTAGTTTTAACTCTATCAGATGGGTCTCCTATAATCAGATTAGTTGGATGACTGGTTATCCAGGTCCTTCTTTTCTGGTTTGCATAAGTTTGGAGAACATCATCCTCTTCTGATATTAGTTCATCACTAGTTCAATTATTCTTTGTTTCAAATTGCATGCGAACTTCTTCAATGACAGTTGTACGTACATTAGGGTCTGATTGACTGGTGAATCAGTAAGATCAAGTTCGGAACATACACTGTTATTACGTGATCTCGATCCTTTTTCCTTGATACTTAGCTGATCCATTTTACGTACATCCAGTGCACAGTTGATCTAATCTTTGTTTGTTACGGGCGATTTCTCGTCTCGGAAGATGTCTCATTAAAGATCACATGAGGTGTTTCTTCCACAACTAGGTTAAATCATTGAACACCACAAAAGCCTTTGCCGGTTGAGGAATATCCTAAGAATATACCCTCATCTGACTTGGGCTCAAAGGTTTTCAACTGGCTTTTCCCATTGTTGTGTATGGAACACTTGCACCCAAAAAAACATGGAAGTAAGAAACACCAGGTTTTCTGCCCTTCCACAGTTCATAGGGTGTTTTAAAGTGAGTCTTAGTCGAGAACATCTGTTCTGAGTATGGCATCAAAGTGTTGATGGCTTCTCGCCCAGAAACGGCTTGGAGTTGCATGTTCAGCTAACATAGTTCGAGCAGCTTCTTTGAGTGTTTTGTTTCTCCGTTCTGCTACTCCATTCCTTTTGTGGTGTTCTTGCAGTGATGTTTCATGTTGTATTCCAAACTTAGTGCAAAAGTCAGTAATAAAGGAGTTTAGAAATTTTGTACATTTATCGGATCGATTTTCAATCTGACACCCTTCACATTTTGTAATTTCTTGAACAGGTCGGGTATCTTTGTTGTTATCTCATTCTTCTTATATAAGAAAACAACCCAGGTAAACTTGGAATAATCATCCACGATTACCAGAGTATATTTGCGTCCGCTGAGACTAACTAGTGTAACTGGTTCAAATAAATCCATATGGAGGCGATTCTTGCAAGATCTGTTTGGATGCTCGTCACGATTCCCTTGGATGAGGCTTTTACCTGTTTTCCCTTCTGACATGCGACACATGTCTGATCCTTATAGAATACCTCATTCGGAAGACCCTCAACCAAAGACATCCTTGCTATTTTGTTAAGAGTTTTAAAGTTCAGATGGCTCATTCTCTTGTGCCAGAGCAAACTGCTGCTTTTGTAATTCTTAACAATCAGGCATACATTTCTTGGACAACTATTCCAATCTCATTCCTTTCCTTGAACCAGTTAGCAAAATCTGTTGAGTAGCTCGATTCTTGATAGTACACTGATCAATCGAGAACCCAACACTGAATCCGTTGTCGTAGAATTGTGAAACTGATAACAAATTATGCTTTAAACCTTTGACATATGAGATTCTTGTAACATGTACATCATCATTCTCTAAGGTTCCGAATCCTCTGGTAAAACCAAAGTTATCATCACCAAAGAGTACACGTGGGCCTTCTTGTTCTACGTAAGAGCTAAGGAGATGTTTGCTTCCATTCATGTGCCTTGAGCATCCACTATCGATGTACCAGATAATTGCTTGTACACCTCCTTTATTGGCCAAACCCACGCGAACCTGCAATTAGATCAGGCTTTAGGTGCCCCAGTAGAATCAGGTCCTGGGGGGTTAGAAGTACCTTTCGGGATCCAAACATATCTGGTACCTTTGTTGAAAACAGAGGGCTTGATTTGTCTCCCATAAACATCTACATAATCATACGTCTCTTCATATGTAATCTAGTCAGTATGATCATGAGTGTGAGCCTTGAATGACTCAGAAGACTTGGGTCTTTTCACTGATATTTGTCTTCTTTTAATCCAGTGGGGCTCAGGTGCAGCAGCCCTAGGTTTCTGATTGTAAGGGTAGGTACGACTGCTACCATTAAAAGATTCATATCTTTTTGGCATAGATGGTCTTAACAGTTTACCTTTAGCTTGCTTGTTAGGCAGCTGGACCTGATTAGGTTTCAGATCAGATTTCCCTTTGAGAGGTTGTCTTTTCTGATTCCTAATCAGCTGATCAGGTTGAGGTCTCTTCAGAAGAATGGGGTTCTTCTGTTGATTCCTCGGCTGATGCTTGATAAGTTGGGGTCCATTTATGTTCCCTTTCTGATCAGACACTTGCCTTACTTGTTCAGCAGGTCTTTTTGCCTTATCTGATATAGATTTTGCTTTACGTTTATCTTGATCAGAAACTCGTTTGATTACATTTTTCCGAAGTGAACCAGACGGGGCTTTTGAGGATGTAGAAGGGTTTTCATAACCAATTCCCTTCTTATTAGTTAACGTATGAAAGTAGTTGTTCAGATCTTGAACAGTCTTAGAAGATTTCGTGAAAACCTCTATTTTCTTACGCAAACTATCCTCAGTTGTTTTTAGACTCTCATGCAGTCGGAAGAGTTCATCAAACTTAGCTTGAAGGATTTTGAGATCATCTGCTTGTTGTTTGTTAATAGCTAGTTGTTCCTTAATCAGTTTATCTGATCGGAAAAACCGACTTTCGAAATTTCGATTCAGTAGTCATCTTCGAAATTTTTTTGCTAATTTCTGCTCAAAGAAACTTTTCTGATAGCATTTTCTTTAACAAGCTGAATATTCTCTATCCTTAGCTTGTCGTTCTCAGCTTCCACTATGGTGTAAGTGTCTACTGCATTGGAGAGATCATCAAGCAATTGCTCCTTTGTAGAGTGCGGTCAATCTCTCCAGCAGTGTGCTTTCAAAGACAACTGTTGTGGAAACAGAAAACACAGATGGTTTAGAAGATACCTCAGATTGATCTTCTTCCTTGTCCATGAAACAAATGTCGTCATCAGATGAGAACATCAGATCATCAAAGTCATTGAAATCATCAGCATTGCTCATCAGGCAGAAGTCTTCGACAGATGAGTAACCAGAATCCTCCGAAGGAAAATAAGAATCATCAATCCTAGATGTATTAGCAACCATGGCTTTCCTGTATCTATATCGTTGCTCTCTTACATTCGCTTTATCTTCTCTTTTTTGGTCGAGTCGTCCGGGCGATCTGACTTTGTAGTGACTGGTTTCTCCTGATTGAAACATGCTCCACGATCCACGGAACTTCTTCTGCCAGGTGAGTTATTTCGTTTGTAGAATCTGTCAGGTGACTTTCCTGTTTGCCTATAATCTGAATTTCTTCTTTCTGATCTGTTGTCTCTCTTTTCTTCAGATCGATCATCTCTTTTCTTATCCTCTCTGCGATCCTCCCGATGATCATCTCTTCCTCTGCTGTTCTGATAATCTCTGTAGAATCTTCGATATTTACCCAGTTGAATGTTGGATTTTTCAAGTTTTTGGTCGGCAAAGCAATCTGTTCCGTCTGACTTATGATGTTTCCAATAGGTTCAGCAGACTTTGAGTTGTTGTCGACTGCTTTGAATGCAACCACTTTTGTTGTGGCAAGTGTGGCTTCGGCAGGCACCTCATCATCTTCTTCTTGCCCTCTTTCAATCAGATCAAATTTGTGTGCTTTAAGGCTCATAACAGGTTGATTGGCTTCATTTTTGCAATATCTTGACAATCCTTTATCACATTAACTTTCATATCCCATTTCTTTGTCAGAGATCTCAAGATCTTGTAGTTGATGTCTTAGTCTGACATTTCTCGTCCTAGTTCCCTGAGCTTGTTGACAGACATGGTGATTCTTCCATCAAGCTAATTTATGGTTTCATTTGGCAGCATCTTAAGTTTCTCAAACTTCACCAGTTCGGATTGCAATCTGCTGTCTTTAATCAAATCATTTCCTTCGCACATCTCAGCAAGTGTATCCCACATCTGTTTGGCTGTATTGAGATACTTGATATTCTCTCTTGTGATCTTATCCATCATCTTCATGATGATATGTCTCGCAACCGTATCCAGAGTTGAAAACTTCTTTTCTTCAGCATCCATCAGAGAGACTCTTTCTGACTCGAGCGCCAACTGGAAAATCTGGATCACCACCTTCAGCTAGGTTGTCGTGGTGATAAGGATAGGTCCTTGTTCAAGAACTTCCATCATCCTGCTGCTGATGGCTCCCAGATGGTTGCTCATGATTATGGTCCAGTTTGCATACTCATCAATAGAAATTTTTGGCAGATCAGGATACATACCGGATGTATTATCCATGATGAGTGAGTTTTGAAAACAGATAAAATTTTAATAACGGTTTTTCAAGATCTGTTCAAGTGACCACAAAGGTTCTTCCTCAAGAACAAATGATATTCAAAGCCAGTGGTCCGTAGAACCACTGCTCTGATACCACTTGAAGGTCCCGAACGGGTTTTGTGAGGGCAAAAGTCTAGAGGGGAGGGGTGAATAGACTTATGAAAAACTTTTTCGTGCGATCAGTCGAGAGGAAAGCGGGTTTCTGATCGAGTCTGAAAGGAATCGATTCGGATGATATCCAACTTCTTGATCGCTGTTGGCGGTCGATTCGATTATCTGTTGGGATATTTTAGTTTTGATGAATTATGCCAAAACATTATCAACTTGTGTTATTCAAGCTAATTTACAGATAACAAGTTGAGGGGGAACGAGAGAACAAGTTGAGGGGTAACTCACGAAATCAGAAGTAGATGATCGAGAGTGGATGTAGGAGATTGAGTCTCCGAACCACTATACTTTGTTATGTTCTTTATTGCTTTACATTATTATCTTGTCATATGCATTTGGTTATAAGCAAAACACAACACATGGATTTAAAACGCAAAAATCAGGAATCGCTCTGCCCTCACCCCTGTTTTATATGCATTAAGATTTTTTCCGCATTTCATGGGTTTTTCACGGGGACCAACAAGTGGTATCAGAGCAGGAGTTCAAAAGATCACTTTTAATGTGATCACATGAACTGATCTTTTTAAAACCCGTTTCTTTAAAGATGCATATATTTTAATGTTTTTGCGTCATTATCAAAAAGGGAGAAATTGTTGGGATATTTTAGTTTTGATGAATTATGCCAAAACATTATCAACTTGTGTTATTGAAGCTAATCTACAGATAACAAGTTGAGGGGGAATGAAAGAAAAAGTTGAGGGGGAACTCACAAAATCAGAAGTAGATGATCGAGATCAGAAGAGGCTGCAGACGAGACTGATCAAGATCAGATGAGTAAGATGAGTTTCGGAGATAACTGATGAGCTGTGCAAAATAAGAAGAGAAGAAAAGTTAAACCAGCTGATCAGATGACCAGAACAGACCTGATTAGATGATCCAAAGAATGATTTGAATGATCCGGTGATCTCAAGAATGCATGTCGATCGAAAGAAACCGGCCCGTAAGATCGAAAGAGAAGGTTGCAGATTAGAAGAGGAGCAGATGAGTCTGATCGAGAGCAGATGTGATCGAGATCAGATATGATAACCTATAATGTTAACCTAATGTCTTGAGTTGATGTTATCCTGATATTTTGACCTGAAGATGTTTTGATCTGATCAATGATGATCGATCGAATAAAGAAATCGATAGCTTGAGTCAAGTGACTCGAGGGTCGATAAGTAAAAGTGACCTCGAGGGTCGGATGTCCGGAATTCGTAAGAGCCGAACTCGAAGGCGTGAGTGTCAGTATGCCTGATCAGACAAGGTCCGCTGAAGAGAAGTCCCCTGAATCAAGAATCCTGAGTAGAAGTATCCTGAGACTCATAGAAACCTGAGACTCGGAGAAACCTGAAGACTCAGATAGGATCAAGACTCAAAGATGTCATCAAGACATCAAGACTCAGAAGAATCCTGAAGACTCAAAGAAACCTGAAGACTCAGAAGAAACTGAAGAATATAGCCGTTAGATTCAGCTGACGTGGACCAATGAGAGGAAGACAACCAACCTGAAAAAGGTGCAGAACATACAGAATAGTATGGATTTGAATGTGATTCTCTCCAACGGTAACATTCAAATCCACACTATAAATACAAGGTCTTTCATCATTCTAAAGTGTGGAGAGTGTGGAGAATGTGGCAAAAGATACTACAGAGCCAAGAGCCACATACGCAAGTATTCCCACTATAGAACACAAGTCTGTAGACATACAAATATATTCAAAAGTGTTCAAAAACCCAATCTGAGTAACCCACGATATATCCTAAGATAAGAGAGATTTTCCCAACCTTAGCATTGAGGCTAAACAAATGTACGGGAAAATCTCAACCTAGTTGGAGACACCAACCAAACCCAAACCCTATTGTTAGGTAGTTTGTGTGATTGTTGGAGTTGTAAAGAGTGAGTAAGCTGCAGAGTAGTCAGCCCGAAAACTCTGGAGAAGAAGTGAGTAAACTATCTTGGATAGTCAGAAAGATTGTGTGTGTTTGAGTAAGTAAGCTGCAGGTAGTCAGCCAGAAAACTCAAATGTAGAAGAAGTGAGTAAGCTACAGTGAGTTAACCTGAAAGCTTGTATGCGATCCCGTGAAGGGTGATAAGTCCCGATTGAAGGAATTTCCCTAGGAACAGGGAGAGTGGATGTAGGAGCTTGAGTCTTTGAACACTATACTTTGTTTTGTTCTTTATTGCTTTACGTTCTTATCTTGTCAAATGCATTTGGTTATAAGCAAACACAACACATGGACTTAAAACGCAAAAATCTGGAATCACTCCCCTCACCCCTGTTTTATATGCATGAAGACTTTTTCCGCATTTCATGGGTTTTTCACCGGGACCAACAAGTGGTATCAGAGCGGGAGTTCAAAAGTTCACTGATTTCAAAGTGACAATCTGAACTGGTCTATTTTAAAACCCGTTTCTGTACTAATACCAAATAATTGGTATCAGAGCGGGAGTTCAAAAGTTCACTGATTTCAAAGTGACAATCTGAACTGATCTATTTTAAAACCCTTTTCTGTACTGATACCAAACAATTGGTATCAGAGCGGGAGTTCAAAAGTTCACTGATTTCAAAGTGACAATTTGAACTGATCTATTTTAAAACCCATTCTTGTACTAATACCAAACAATTGGTATCAAAGCAAGAGTTCAAAAGATCACTTTTAATGTGATCACCTGAACTGATCTTTTTAAACAAAAACCCGTTTCTTTAAAAATGCATATATCTTAATGTTTTGGCGTCATTATCAAAAAGGGGGAAATTGTTGGGATATTTTAGTTTTGATGAATTATGCCAAAACATTATCAACTTGTGTTATTCAAGCTAATATATAGATAACAAGTTGAGGGGGAACGCGAGAACAAGTTGAGGGGGAACTCATGAAATCATAAGTAGATGATCGAGATTAGACGAGGCTGCAGACGAGATTGATCGAGATTAGATGAGTTAGATGAGTTCCGAGTTAACTGATGAACTGTGCAATTCAGATGAGAAGAAAAGCTAAGCAAGCTGATCAGAAAGAAACTGACCAGAAAATCAAAAGAGAAGGTTGCAGATCAGAAAAGGAGCAGATGAGACTGATCAAAGATCAGACGTGATCGAGATCAGATATGATAACCTGATGTACTGACCTGATGCTATCCTGATATGTTGACCTGAAGATGTGTTGATCTCGATCGACGAAATGATCGATCAAAAAGAAGAAATCGGATGGTCCGAGTCAAGTGACCCGAGGATCAAGAAAGTAAATGTGACTCGACGGTCGATGTCTCGAATTCGTAAGAATCAACTCACCAAATTTTTAGTGTCGATTTTTTCCCGACGACAAGGTCCGGCCAAGAGAAGTCTCGTCAATCAAGAATCCTGAGTAGAAGTATCCTGAGACTCAGAGAAACCTGAGACTCAGAGAAACTTGAAGACTTAGATAGGACTAAAGACTCAAGATGTCATCAAGACATCAAGACTCGTAAGAACTCAAGACTCGAGAGAAACCTCGAAAACTCGTAGAATCTCAAGACTCGAAGAAACCAAGAATATAGCCGTTAGATTCAAATTTTCGACGTGGACCAATGAGAGGAAGACAACCACCTGAAAAAAGTCAAGTAGAACCTTACAGAATAGTATGGATTTGAATGTGATTCTCTCCAACGGTAACATTCAAATCCACACTACAAATACAAGATCTTCCATCAAATTAAGCGTGGAGAATGTGGAAAAAGATGCTACAGAGCTAAGAGCTATATACTCAAGCATTCCCACCATAGAACACAAGTCTGTAGACATACAAATATATTCAAGAGTGTTCTTAAACCCAATCTAAGCAATACACGATGTATCCTAAGCTTAGAGAGATTTTCTCAACCTTAGCATTGAGGCTAAACAAATGTACGGGAAAATTTCAACCTAGTTGGAGACACCAACCAAACCTAAACCCTATTGTTAGGTAGTTTGTGTGATTGTTGTAGTTGTAAAGAGTGAGTAAGCTGCAGAGCAGTCAGCCAGAAAACTCTAGAGAAGAAGTGAGTAAACTATCTTGGATAGCCAGAAAGCTTGTGTGTGTTTGAGTAAGTAAGCTGCAGGTAGTCAGCCAGAAAACTCAAATGTAGAAGAAGTGAGTAAGCTACAGTGAGTTAGCCTAAAAGCTTGTAGGCGATCCCGTGAAGGGTGATAAGTCCCGATTGAAGGAATTTACCTAGGAATAGGGAGAGTGGATGTAGGAGCTTGAGTCTCTGAACCACTATACTTTGTTGTGTTCTTTATTGGTTTATATTCTTATTTTGTCATATGCATTTGGTTATAAGCAAAACACAACACATGGACTTAAAACGCAAAAATCTGGAATCACTCTGTCCTCACCCCTGTTTTTTATGCATGAAGATTTTTTCCTCATTTCATGGGTTTTTCACCGGGACCAATAGTGTCTATCAGTTTAACCGACAGTCGTGGTTTAGTTTATACCCGTGTGAAAAACCGGTTTTTACAAATCAGATACTGAAGTCAGTTTTCTATCAGTTGACCAAAGAGTCAAACTGATCAGATCACTTGTTTGATGCAAGCTGATCCTAACTCAGAATATGTATGCGATTTTAAGCAAAGTCGTGTGCGATAGTGTAAAGCAGTTAAGAGCAGATAAATGCACACAAGATGTATAGTGGTTCGGACAACCAGTCCTACGTCCACTCTTCCCTATCACAAGGGGCACCAACTTAACCAACTGGACTTAGTTTATTGTGTTAGTCCAACACATTACAATCAACAGATGTTTTAAGAGTTCTCACTCAACCGATCCCAGAAATCAGAACTAGAAACCCTAGTCTGAAATCTTGCTAAACAAACTTAACCTAACTTTTGGGTTTGGGTAAAGATTTGTTGTTGTTCCAACTGGAAATCTATCCTAGTGTTTATGTAGCCTAAAGCTAGAGGATGAGATTTCTATGCTAAGAACAATGGGATGAACACTTAGAAATATTCTTTAAATTTGTGTTCTTCGTGCGGAAATTTTGCTATAGTTTGAGCTTCTTGATAATTTCCGTGTCCTCACTATGAAGAGCAATCCCATATTTATAGACCTCGAAATCAAAGAGCCGTTGGAGAGCAATTTGAATTTCAGGCTATTTTTGGTAGGTTGAAGGATTGATGTGACGCGCTTCAGGAATGGCATGGCCAAAAGCGTGAATAGTGTCCTTTATAGCTGTTTGACTATGCAGCGCCGAATCCCGCAGTGTTAGCTCCGTATGTACGTGTCTCGTTCTCATTGGCTAACAAGTACACTTTTCAGTGTTTGTTCTACCAACTAAAGTTGACATTTTTCTTGTTCAGATCAACAAAGTATGACTGGTATAACATCAGTTAACACCTGGTGTGAGCTGACCTGATTAGATAAAACTGATCAGTCTACCTGATAGAGTCTTCTTGTGCCAGTTGTCTTAGCTCAACTAGCAGACTCGGCTGATGTAGGTCTTCTGGTCTTGATCTTCTGGTAGTCATCTGATCTTCAGGTCTTTTGAATTTGAGCTTCATGTCTTCACCTGATCATCTGACTTCTTCTGATCGTCTGATCTTCTGACCTCGTCTGGTCTTCTGACTAGTCTGGTCTTCTGACTTATACCTGTCTTCTGATCTTCTGACCTTACCTATACATATTGAATTCCCCCTCAATATGTGATCTATCTTATACATCAGATGTTTATACATTTCAGTTAGTCATCTTATACTGATTCTAAATCATCAGTCGGCTAACAGGTCTGACTGGTCCTATTACAACCTGTTTTGGAACTTCCATCA
Source organism: Stenogyne calaminthoides (assembly GCA_037126765.1). Lineage (NCBI taxonomy): Eukaryota > Viridiplantae > Streptophyta > Magnoliopsida > Lamiales > Lamiaceae > Stenogyne > Stenogyne calaminthoides. The sequence continues at coordinate 30,925,764 of JBBCBC010000011.1, forward strand.
AAACTTAATACAAATTTCCCAACACACTCAATTTTATAATTCATCCAGTATTTCATTATTTTATAAACATGTAATGTGTCATTAATGATCATTTATGATGTCATTTATTACACATTCAATGCATAAAAAACAATGTAAAATGAAACAAGATAATGGAATACGGAATCCTCACTGAGGTGACATTTTGGATCAACCTTTTTGATCTTGTGTCTAATCTTGTGTTTAATTATTTTAAAAAATAGTGAAATACGAAATAAGCCTTTAATGCGGAACACAGGGGATAGATAGATGACAATTAGGAAATTTTATTCTATTTTGCTATTTCATCATGTGTTTCATTATATTTAAAACATAGCATATGTCTTTAATGCATATTTATACAGTCGTTTGTTACACGTGTTGTATACTAAAAGAAGTGAAACACAAGATGAATCATCAAATTGGAATAATGGATTCTTGTAAATGAGACGATTAGAAGTGTGTTTGGAAATGTATGGTGTCATCCGGATGACGATGACCAATCCTTCATTCCATTCAATTTTGGTTTTGCACATCCAAATCTCATTTCTTATACTCATTAACCATTATATCTCTTATACTTTTTTTTCTTCTCTCATATTTTTTTCCAAAATTTCAATTTTTATCCCACTAACCAACAATATTAATAAATAAAAAAATCAAGATTCCCTCTTCATACAACTCTTTGTTCACACCTACTTCTTTCTCGTGTTTTTAGCGAACGAGTTGTTTATTAGTATTTGAAATGATAAAGTGACTTTTAAGGAGGTGTGTGATAGATCGACATCTCATCTATTATATGTCTCCTTAAAAATTACTTTATCATTTTAAATACTACTAAAAAACTTGATCGCTAAAACACGAGAAAACAATAATTGTGAATTAAGAGTTGAGATGGAGTTAGTTTAAACTTTTTAATTTTACATAAAGCTTCAAAAAAACTTTAATTCTCCATCCCTAACAAAATACAATTTTACTAATCATCAGATTACCCACAACCTCTATTTTCCATCTCCATCTTCATTTACATCTCATCCACCACCATTCCTAACCAAACGTAGCTTGTGTTTGGAAAGGCATTATTTTCATCCGGATAGGGATGGCCCATCCCCATCTCATTCAATTTTGGATTTGAACATCCGCATTAAAAAATCATCTACTCATATAATACATCTATACACATATTTTCACACAATCTCATACAATCGCATCACCATTTTTCCCTTACTCATTCTCTCTACTATTTTCTCTACCACTTATTATCTCTCTAACTTTTTCTTACGCATTCATTATCTCTCATATATTTTTTCATTTAGTAATTATCCCACTAACTGACAATGATGGAATAAAAAAATATCATTTTTTATTTGACATAAAGTTTCATTAGGCTTTACTTCTCCATCCCTAACCAAACACATATATATTTATTATTCATTCGATTACCCTCATCATTTTTTTTCTATCTCTATCTTTTTCTCGTCCACCACAATCCCTAACCAAATACAATATGTGTTTTGAAAGGGATGGTGACTTTAAAATGGGGATGACCAATCTCCAATCTCATACAGTTTTGGATTTGCACTTTCAAATCACTATCTAAATACATATCCACCACATAATACATCTCACTTATTCTCCCTCATATGTTTCCCTGCTCACTCTCTCTACTTTTTTTCTCTAACCCCTTCATTGTATAGCATTCTTTTTCTTACGCATTTTTTCTCTCTCATACTTTTTTTTCCTCCTACTTTTTTTTCATTTAGTCATCATCTCACTTTTTAACAATAATAAAATAATACATCATTTTTTATTTGGCATCAAATTTCATCAAACTCTACTTCTCAATCTCTAACCAAACACATATTTATTACTCATTAAATTACTTTCATTCTCATTTATACCCTGGAGCACACAACAAAAAAAAAACTCGTCAGTACTCTTTCTCCCATAACGTCTTCAATTCTTATAAACTTATAACGAATATTAGAAGATGCATATCCATACTTATTCATTGTGACCTATTATTTTTTTTCAGTATTTATCAATAAAAATTGATAAATTTATAATTTAATTTTAAGAACTTAAGAAAAAAACTGAAACTAAAAATTTAAGAACAAAATCCTCAATTCGTGTTTAATCAAATTACTCATTCAAACTCATTGCAATTATTTATTAACTCAATTCAAATATAAATTATCCAATAACATTACAAATTTATTAAATTTGAAATAGTTTATATCAAATTTAACAATACTATGATCCACCCTATCTTTTTACATACTATAACTTTATACTTGATGTATTTTCTAATCAATGTCATCATCATGATAATCTAATATGCAATACACCCTGGATGTTCAGAATCCATTCGAAAATCAAAACATAAAGTGTAAACTAAAATCACGCTCATACAGAGATATTGGAAATCCAGGATCTCACTCTAAGACAATTTGTTATGCTGTGATCATAGAGTGGTGGTGTAGGGGTGGTAGTTGCTGTGTTTTATTTTGTGATGTGATTTGTAATTATTAGATGTCTATGTAAATATTGGAGCGCCTTGTACTCAACGATTCAATATTTTTTTACCATTAAAAAAAAAATAAAAAATTGGCATGGCACTAATGATGATTTATAATGTCATTTATTAAAATTAATTGAAACACGAGATGAAACACTAAAATGAAATATGGGATTAATGGTTTTGATTCATTTAGAATCACTTATTTATTTTTGTGTTCCATTTTGTGTTTCCATGTGTCATTAATGATGATATGTGATGTATTTCATTATACTTGTCGTGTATTAAAAATAGTTTAACACAAGATGAAAGATTAAATTGGAATATGGGACACATGTTTATATGACATTTAGCATCACAAATTTCATGTTAGTGTTTCATCTTGTGTTTTTTTTTAACGTGACACGTGTCACTACTGATTATTAGGGATGTCATTTATTACACGTGTTATGTAATAAACGCAATAAAATATGAAATTAAGCATTAAGTGAAAAATAATTAAAGTAATACAATTTAAAGAAGAATATTATTTTGTATGACCTTGTGTTTTTATTTGAAATATAATTTCAGGCATTTAAATAAATTATATCCGGAAAAGGAAGTTACTATTTAAAGATATAAAGTGAAAAGTTACATTAATTGTTAGGAAAATATCGAGAGCCCAGGTTGTATATGTTTTGCAAGCAAAAAAAAACATTATGAGTAACTTTTATATTTTATTGTTTCTTTTCAAGATGTTATTTTAAAGAAATTGTTGAAATTACTCAAGATTTCATTTTCAAGTAATTGTTTAAACAACATTTTCAAGAAAAAACACACAAGCTCATTTCCATTAGGCGATATAAAGAATCGATTATTGAGGAAGTTTAAGATTTTTTGTGTTCCATACTTTAATAACAATAACAGTTGTGATAGTTTAATCATTCGACCCATTTCACATAATGTAAATGCATTACCTTAAGTTTCGATTCACTGCATTTAATGCATGACACATGTAATTAATCACATTTCAGATAAACAATAATGGCATGTGACATGTTTTAATGATAGTGGAACACAAGATAAAACACCAAAAGGGAGTAGGTGATCATAAATGCCTGATCAACACAAATATCTTATTATATTTTTTTGATACAGTCTGTTTTTATCTTCCAAGTCTAATCCCATTTTATCTAAAAAAATATTATTATTTATTTTATAAATAAATTGTACATTAATGAAAGAAACATAATAAATATTTTTCTCCCAATTATTGTGCGAAATAATGAATTTTGACATTAAAATTTATTAAATAATGAATTTTTTACCTAGTCGATACATATGTTACGTTTATTATATTTCATCGTACATATATTTCTATAGTATCTTTTATTTTATTTTTTATTCTATACACTTATATATATGTATATATATATACATACAAATAATATGTGTACATCAAAAAACGATAGAAAAAAAAAAGCAAATAAAAAATCATTATTAGGAAATATATATTTTTTTAATTCTTGTAAATTGGTTATTAGTTTTTTCCTTCAATTGAGTATAATATTAAATAAATTATGAAATTAGTGTAAAACATAATAATCACATATTATATGAGTGTAAAATTAGTCATTTTAGATATTTTATTCTTATCACTAAGGAAGGATTTTAAATTATATGCTACGAATTAATTTCATTAATTTCTAAATGACTTTTTTAAGACTATTTTTTAGTTTAAATTTCATTTTATTAATTAAACTTCCATATCATTGTGCTTATTACCTTTTTTTTGCATTCCCTTTACCAATAGAGTTAAAAATCACACAATTGACATACTGTAGGTCCCGAACGGGTTTTGTGAGGGCAGAAGTCTAGAGGGGTGAATAGACTTAAAAAACTTTTTCGTCTTGCGGTCGGTGTGATTGTAGATTTCCTGATCAGAGTGCTAGTGAGTCAGTTTGGACTGATGTTCAATATTACTGAGTGCCTGAGGGCAGATCAGTTTGATATCTGTCAGTTTAACTGACAGTGTAAACAACATTTTCAAGAAAAAAAACACAAGCTCATTTCCATTAGGCGATATAAAGAATCGATTATTGAGGAAGTTTAAGATTTTTTGTGTTCCATACTTTAATAACAATAACAGTTGTGATAGTTTAATCATTCGACCCATTTCTCATAATGTAAATGCATTACCTTAAGTTTCGGTTCACTGCATTTAATGCATGACACATGTAGTTAATCACATCTCAGATAAACAATAATGGCACGTGACATGTTTTAATGATAGTGGAACACAAGATAAAACACCAAAAGGGAGTAGGTGATCATAAATGCCTGATCAACACAAATATCTTATTATATTTTTTTGATACAGACTGTTTTTATCTTCCAAGTCTAATCCCATTTTATCTAAAACAATATTATTATTTATTTTCAAAATAAATTTTACATTAATGAAAGAAACATAATAATTATTTTTCTCCCAATTATTGTGTGAAATAATAAACTTTGACATTAAAATTTATTAAATAATAAATTTTTTACCTAGTCGATACATATGTTACGTTTATTATAATTCATCGTGCATATATTTCTATAGTATCTTTTATTTTATTTTTTATTCTATACACTTATATATATGTATATATATACATACAAATAATATGTGTACATAAAAACTGATAGAAAAAAGCAAATAAAAATCATTATTAGGAAATATATATTTTTTTAATTCTTGTAAATTGGTTATTAGTTTTTTCCTTCAATTGAGTATAATATTAAATAAATTATGAAATGAGTGTAAAACATAATAATCACATATTATATGAGTGTAAAATTAGTCATTTTAGATATTTTATTCTTATCACTAAGGAAGGATTTTAAATTATATGCTACGAATTAATTTCATTAATTTCTAAATGACTTTTCGGCACTATTTTAGTTTAAACTTCATTTTATTAATTAAACTTCCATATCATTGTGCTTATTACCTTTTTTTTTGTATCCCTTTACCAATAGAGTTAAAAATCACACAATTGACATACTGTAGGTCCCGCAGGTTTTTGTGAGGCGTCTAGAGGAAGGGGTGAATAGACTTCGAAAAACTTTTCGTGCGGATCGGTGTGATTGTAGATTTCCCTGATCAGTGCTAGTGAGTCGATTTTTGGTGATGTTCAATCTTCTTGAGTGTCCGAGGCGGTCGGTTTGATATCTGTCGGTTTAATCGAGAGTCGCGGAAGCTTGTAAATACCCGTGTGAAAAACCAGTTTTATCAAATCAGATTCTCAAGTCAGTTTTCAATTGGCTGACTAAGGTGTCAACCTGATCAGATCAGTTGCTTGGTGTAGGCTGAGCTTAACTTAGAATATGTATGCAATTTTAAACTCAGTTGTGTGAATAGTGTAAAGCAATAAAGGAAAACAAGTAAATGCACACAAGATTTTATAGTGGTTCAGACGAAACCCATCTTACGTCCACTCTTCCCTTAACACAGGGGTAACTTAACCGAACTTAATCAACTGGATTTAGTTTTATGTGTTAGTCCAACACTCAACAGATGTTTATCGAGTTCACACTCAACCTATCCCAGAAATCAGAAACTAGAATCCCTAGTCTGAAATCTTGCGGTAACAAACTTAACCTAACTTTGAGTTTGGGTAAAGAATGTTTGAGGGTTCCAACTTGAAATCTATCCTGGTGTTTAGGTAGCCAAATGCTAGTGGATAGGATTTCAAAGCTAAGAGCTATGGGATGAACACTCAAAGAATAATCTTCAAATATGGTGTTCTTCGAGCGGAAATTCTTCTAGCTTTTGCTTCTTGATAATTTGAGTGAATATTGTTGTTCTGCTTACTCAATAGTTCATATGTTGGTCCTTTTTCTCTCTTGACGAGCAATCCCATTTTATAAACCTCGAAATCAAAGAGTCGTTGGAGAGCAATTTGAATTTCGGGCTATATTAGGTAGGTTGTAGGATATGATTGTGACGTGCTCCGATTATCGGCGTGGCCATAGGCATGATTAGCTCCGTTTATGTCCGATGTCTCGTATCCCATAATGTCAGCTCTTTTTGTGCACGTGTCGCTTTCTCCTTGGCTTCGCATGAGGCGGCACTTGATGAATTTTCCGTTAGGCGATTGATATTCCTTTTGTAGAATATTAGGTGCCTTTGTCTGGTGTACCATTTTGGTTGACACGGTCTGGTGACTTGATCACATAATCCCATCGGTCTACCTTATAGAGTCTTCTCGATCTGCATTGTCTTAGAACAATATGCGGACTTCGGTGATTGTAGATCTTGAGTCTTCTCGGTAGTCTTGATCTTGGTGACTCACGAGCCTCGATGTCTTCGATCATCTCTTGAGTCTTGAGTTTTATTCTTTGAGTCTTCGTGTTCATCCGAGTCTTGATGTCTTCTCTTTCACCCTTGACTTCTTGTCTTCCGATTAGTTCTTGGTCTTACGATCATCGACCTTATCTCGGGTCATCGATACTTCGACTTCGACCAATACATATTGAGTTGTTGGGAAATTTATAGTTTTGATAAAAGTTCGAAACACATGTAATAGGATCGATCGGACACATTAAATGATTGATGTTTATATTACCGTTTATAGAATACCGGTTGATAATTATCGATAGAACAACCGATGTAATAGATAGGTCACATATTGAGGGGGAACCTCAATATGTATAAGTCGAATCAAAGATCCAAAGAATACGGTGATATCCGATGAGCCGAGAATGCTAGAAAGAACTCAAGATCGACGATCCGATCTAAGTCGATATAATACCAAGTCATAAAGCTCAAACTCGAATACTTGAAGATCGGATGACTTCGGAAGATCGACCGAAGACCTACATCGGCCAGTCCGCTAGTTGAAGCTAAGTCAACCCAAGCACTGAAGACTCCATCGGTAGACCCGATCGGTTACATCGATCAAAGTCACCACCAGAAAAACCGATGTTTCACCTAATCATACGCCTATGATCTAAACAAGAAGAATGTCAACCTTAGTTGGAAGAACAAACACCAAAAGTGCGCTCATAACCAATAAGAACAAGACACGATGATCGGAGCCGACAATTAAGGGATTTGATGTTTTGCTCTCTCTAACGGCTATAAAATACAAGTTCACGCTTTTCGCCACGCCGTTCTCAAGCACGTCCACACCAATCCAAGAAACCTACTTAATATAGCCCGAAATTCAAATTGCTTCCAACGGCTTTTGATTTCAAGGTCTATAAATATGGGATCACACTTCAGAGTGAAGATACGGAAACACTGAACAATCAAGAAGCTCAAGCAATTATCAGATTTCCGCACGAAGAACACGATCAAGAAGATTATTTTATTAAGTGTTCATCCCATAAGTTCTTAGCATAGAAATCTTTTCATCTAGCTGATAGGCTACCTTATACACTAGAAAAGATTTCATAGTTGGAACCAAAACAATCTTATCCAAACCCAAGTTAGGTTAAGTTGTTTAGCAAGATTTCGCATAGGGTTTCTAGTTCGATTTCGGATCGGTTTCATCGAGAACTCCTTAAATATCTGTCGGTTGTCTTGTGTTGAACTAACACATAAAACTAAGTTCGTTTGGTTAAGTTGGTGCCCCTTTGTGATAGGGAAGAGTGGATGTAGGACCGGTTTGTCCTAACCAAAGATAAATCTTTTGTGCCTTTACCGCTTTGATTAACCTCGCCTACACAATTGCACACAACCTTTAAAAGCGATACATATTCTAAGTTAAGATCAATTAGCACCAAGCTTCGATCCGATCAAGCTTGACACTTGATCAACCGGTTAAAACACTAACTTTGGAATCGATTTATAAAAACCCGTTTTTCACGGGTAAAACTTAAGCTTCCGCTGACACATCGGTTAAACCGATGATTCTGAACTAATCTTCCTTCAGCGATTAGTAAGTTGGTTATCGACCAAAATGATTCACTCGCCTCGATCGAAAGCTAATCCCTTTCACACCTCGACCTGCACAAAAAGTTTTAGTCTGTTCACCCCCCCCTCTTGACCCCTCCCTCACTAAACCCGGTTCGGGACCTACAAGTGGTATCGAGAGGCGGTTGGTTCTCTGACCCATGACTTTGTGTATCATCGATTCTTGAGGAAGAATCTTTGTGGTCGTCGAACCCGATCTTGAAAAACCTTCTTAAAACTCATTCATTTTCCAAAAACACTCAGCATGGATAACACCTCAGGTATGTATCATGATCTGCCGAAGTTCTCAATCGATGAGTATGCAGATTGGGCCATATATATGTCCAACCATCTAGGTTTGATTAGTGGCAGAATGATGGAAGTCATCGAAAGAGGACCCATCATCATATATTCGACAACCCCGCGGTTGGAGGAGATCCGAACTTTGCCGGGAAGTCTTATGCGAAAAAAAGCCCAAATTTGATGGATGCATAGGAAAGGAAACTGCATACTCTAGATACTATCGCAAGGCATATTATCATGAAAACAATGGACAAGGTCACCAAGGAAAAGATTAAGTATCTCAACTCTGCAAAAGAAATGTGGGATACTCTAAATTGAAATATCTTTGAGGAAATGACCGGATAAAAGACAAATAGTCTGCCCAGTTGAACTTGTAAAGTTCGAAAAATTGAAGATCTTTTTAAACCCATCAACGAACTTGATGGAAGGATTACTATGTCAATAAACATGCTTCGAGAACTTGGTAGAGATGTCGATAAAGATATCAACTACAAAATTTTAAGGTCTCTCACCAAGAAATGGGACATGAAGGTCCACGGTAATCAAGGATTGCCAAGACATTTCAAAAATGAAGCCAAGTAGCTTGTTCTTGAGCCTTAAAGCTCACGAGTTCGATTTAATTGAGAGAGGACAAGCGGATGAAGATGAGGTGCCCACCAAGCCTCAACTTCCAAATCGCCACTTTTTAAGGCAACCAAAGAAGAATTGAAGACCAATGAGCCCATTGGAAACATCATAAGTCAGTAAGAGACGCAGACGCTTCTGCTTACCCAGAAAACTAGAGAAATCAAATACTCAACCGGGTAAGTATCAAGATTCTATAAAGATTATCAACATAGCCGGAAGAAGAGATAGAGATCAAACAAATGGATCTCCGAAAAGAACCAGATCGATGATCGGAGAGATCATAGAGATGAAAGGAAAAGAGATAATCTAAATGATGAGAGAAGAGATAACCAATCGATGGGTAAGAAGCTCGGATTACTATCGTAAAGGAAAATCACCGATAGATCATACGACATGAGTGATTCACCCGAAGAAAAGGTTCCGTGGATCAAGGAGCGCGGCTTCAATTGTGAGAAGCCAGTCACTACAAATAAGCAGACGCCTGCACTGACGCCAAGAGAAAGGGAAGAAAAGAGGAACAGAAGAGAGCAAATCTGACAGTGAAAAAAGCCATGGTTGCTTTATTACCGCGAGAATTGATGACTCAGATCGCCCCTCTGAGGACTCTGATACTCCTCGTAGAAGATTTACATCGTCCGGCAAAGATCTTTGTTGACTTCTATGGAAATGAAGATCGATATTCTCTTGGATGATGATGAGATCTGCTGATGGCCAAGGAGGACCAATCTGAGATAACCTCGAACTGCATTTGTTAACTTTCTACACCGCTATCATTAGCACACCTGGGGGAGATTGACCTTCACTCTACTCGAAGCAATTGCTTGAGGATCTCTCAATGCAATGAACACTTATGCTATAGTGGAAGTTTAAAATGATAAAATGAGGACCAAAATAATCGACTTGCTAAAGAGAATGATCTCGAAGAAAGCCTCACGAACTTAAATCGGTTTGAACTTTCGGAATCGAGGAATTTAAAATTCTAAAAGTTAAAACCGATAAGGAGAAGCGGATCAAAGATCGGTTGGCATTAACAAACAACAAGTGATGACTTCAAAATCCTGCAAGCAAAATTCGATGAGTCATTAAAAGCATGAAAGTCTAAAATCATCGAGGATAATCTGGTAAGAAAAAATAGAGGTTTTACAAAATCATCTAAAACCGTTCAAGACATGAACACCTATTTTTTTAACAACGATTAACAAGAAGGACTTGGGTATGAGAACCCTTCCACATCCTCAAAAGCCCGATTCATCTCAAAAGATGTAATCGACGAGTTTCGGCAAAGATACACCAAAAAGCCAAACATGTATCTAATAAGGAAAAAAGACCGGTTGAGCGGGTAAAAACGGTGCCTAACCGAAAAGGAAAATGGACCCCAATCGGTAAAGCATCGGCCAGAATCAACGAGAAGAACCAAGTTCTTACAAGAGACCTCAACTTTGATCAACAGATCTGGAATCGAAAAAGACAACCTCGTAAAGGGAAGTCCAATCGAGACCCAATCAAGGTCACCGCCTAATAAGCATGCTTGTAAACGGAAAAATCACCTATCTTAAAAGATATGAATCTTTTGATGGAAGCGATCGTACCTACCCCTATAATCGAGAAATCTAGGGTTGGTGCACGAACCACCTTTGGATGAAAAGACAAACCGAAAAGATAAATCCCAAGTCTTCTAAGTCACCCAAGGTTCACACTAATAATCATACTAATCGAGAAAGCATATAAAGAGGCGTATGATTATGTTGATGGGTATGGGAGACAAATCGGGCCTTCGATCTAACCGATCACAATAGAAGTGCTGTTTGTATGGATCCCCAAAACTAATCCTAACCCTCAGGACCCGATCCAAAGGGGTACCTAAAGCCTGATTTGGCTCGCAGGATCGCTGGTCCGGCCAACAAAGGAGGTGTGCAAGCAACTATCTGGTACATCGATAGTGGATGCTCAAGGCACATGACCGAAGCAAACATCTCCTCGGCTCTTACATAGAAATGAAAAGGCCAGCGTGTACTCTTGGTGATGATAACTTTGGTTATAGCAAAGGATTCGGAACCTTAGAGAATGATGATGTACAAATAATCGGAGTCTCAGATGTCGAAGGTCCGAAGCACAACCTATTATCGGTTTCACAATTCTGCGACCCGCAGATTCAAGTGTTGAGTTCTCGATCGACCAATGCACTATCAAGAATCGAGCCACTCAACAGATTTTGCTAACTAGTTCAAGGAAAGGGACGATCTACACGGTGATTGGAAATAGTTGCCCAAGAAATGCATGCACGATTGTCAAGAGTTCCAAAAGTAGCGATTTGGCTCGCACAAAAAGAATGAGCCATCCGAACTTTAAAACTCTTAATAAGATAGCAAGGATGTCTCTAGTGGAAGGACTTAGAATGAAGTATTTTCAAAGGATCGGACATGTCTTTGCATGTCGGAAGGAAAAGATTACATAAGAAGAATGAGGCGACAACAAAGATACAGAGCCGCTAAAAAAGATTACAAAATGAGAAGGGGTGTCGATGTAGTAAAAAATCGGATCGGATAAAGTCTGAATTTCGAACTCTTTTATTCTTGATTTTTTGCTCTAAGTTTGGTATCTGACATGAAACATCGGTTTGCAAGGGCGCCACAACAAAACGGGAGTAGCGAGCGGAGGAACAAGAACTCTCAAAGAAGTTGCTTTCATGCGATGATAGTGAACATGCAATACCAAAGCCGTTTAAGTGAAAGCAATCAACATTGCATGCCATACTTTCGTAACGTATGTCTTCGACTAAGGCTCACTACAAAACACCCTATGAACTGTGGAAGGACGTAAAACCTCGTGTCTCTTACTTTCATGTTTTTTGGGTGTAAGTGTTTCATACACAACAATGGGAAGAGTCAGTTGAAGACTTTTGAGGCCAAGTCAGATGAGGGTATATTCTTAGGATATTCCTCATCTAGCAAGGCTTTCAGGGTTTACAACAGACGAACCCTACTTGTGGAAGAAACACCCCATGTAGTCTTTGATGAAGCATCTTCTGAACAAGAGAAATCTGCCTCAGAACAAGATGTACCTGATCAACAAGTACGATGTTGGAAAATGGATCGACTAATGATCAAGGAAAAAAGAATCAAAAACCGTAATAAAGATACATTCCAGATCTAGGTGATTCACGGATCATTCGGATCCTAAAATACGAAAAAATCGGTGAAAAGAAGGCGTCTGGTGAGATAAAGATCAAGCCCGAACCATCCGGTTCAGGGGGAACACCTGAAGTTCCCACGAACAGACATCAGCACATGATGAGTCCAACATCAGCTGAGACATGTTCTTATCAAGTGGATCATAATTCTGCACCACTCCCAGTCACTAGTAATGAACCTTTATCAGAAATGGATGATGTTCTCCAAACCGTATTTAAATCGAGCGAAGAAGACTGGATAACCAAATATCCAACCTCGATCGATCATCGGAGACCCATCGATAAAGTTAAAACTAGACATCGATTGGTGAAAGTGCCATGTATTGTTTGTTATTTGTCTATGAAGGAACCAACAACAATAGAGGAAGCTCTACAAGGCCTTGGTGGATTCTAGCCATGCGAAGAAAGCCGAACGATTCGATAGAAATCAAGTTTGGGAACCGGTAGACAAACCAAATCATCAAGACGTAATTGGCACGAAGTGGGTTTTCAAGAACAAGAGAGATGAGAAAAATGTCATCACCGAAAATAAAGCAAGACTTGTTGCTAAAGGGTATTCACAATCGAAGAATTGATTATGACGAGACCTTTGCACCCGATCGCTCTTTAAAGCCATTCATTTGTTTAATATGCTTCCCGAGGGTTCACTTTGTGTATCGGATGGACGTAAAAGAGTGAATTTTTAAATGGGGGTACTAGCGGAGGAAGTTTATGTCGAACAACCTCCGGGCTTGAAAAGAACAACCAAGTGTACCATTTAAGAAAAGCTCTTTATGGCACTGAAACAAGCTCCTCGAGCTTGGTATGATACACTCTCTCGTTCTTGATCGGCGGTGGGTTCACTAAAGGAATATGGGCGAGAACCTTATTCGGAATAGAAGATGGAGAAGATATTACGATGGTTCGGATCTCGTGGGCGACATCATCTTGAATCTCTAACAAGAGTCTATGTGAAAGATTTAGCAAAGGTGATGCAAGGAAGTTCGAGATGTCCATGATGGGACGGATGAATTACTTTTCGGGTCTCGGGTGAAGCAAAGTCGAAGGAATATTCATCGCCAAGCAAAAGTACACTAGGAATTTATTGGCTAAGTTTGGAGTTCAAAATTGCAAGGAAGCCAAAATTCCTATGATGACTGGATTCAAGATGGATCGGATGAGGATGGTCGAAAAACAAATCGAGAAAAGAATATAGGGCTCTCATTGGATCTCTCACTGTGCGGCCGCAAAGCGGACCCGGATATCACCTTTTCGGTAGGTGTATGTGCGATTCGAGCAAATCGATGCAAAAGCCACCTAGAAAGCGACTAAGCGGATTCTTAAGTATCTGAAGGACAATAAACCTTGGTTTATTTTACCCATCGATGATAATCTAGAGCTTAGTGGGTATTCTGATTACGATTATGGAGGTTGCAAGATTGATGGAAGTCAACCTCGGGAACATGTCGATTTTTAGGGAAGTAAACCGATCTCGTGGTTTTCAAAAAAGCGGACATCGATTCGCGACATCTACTCTTGAAAGGCAATATATGGTCAAGCAGAAAACATTGCTCTAATCGCTCTCTGGCTTAGTCGGCGGTGAGGATTATAACATCGTAGCTAAGAATGTACCTATATTACGTGTGATAATAGTCTTTATTGCAATCACTCGGAATCTCGTTTCTACATACAAGATGCAAGCATGTGGATGTCAGACACCATTTTATAAGAGATCATGTTGAAAAGAAGAATATCAGAATGGAAAAGATTCACACCGATTCTGAAAGTCGATATTCTAACCAAGCCACTAAATTTGAGATTAAATTCAGAGAATTGTGTAATGAGCTAGGGCTTCGGATCTTGGAGAAAAAGCACCTAAAATGATTGATGGATTGTTCTCGAACCCGGTGGTTAAGAGACTAACCAGGCTGAAAGGAATCAGTTGAGTTTGGTATCTCAACTGATCAGAAGATCAGTCAAGGAACTGATGTGAGAAATCGATCAGATTTAAGGATTATCAGATTAAAGGAATCGCTCAATTTAAAAGGAATTTCTGATTAAATCAGTTGGGTTATTTTACATCTTTGTAAGTCGATTTAGGCTGATATTCAACAAGCAAGATTCACGCATTAAAGCCTACAATCGCATAAGAAAGCAAAGAATTTACACAACAATGGAATAATAGAATTTTTCATTGATAAAGACCCGAAGGTCGATTACATTACAAGTTACAAGTACAAAGGACCCGGAGGTCAATTACATAAGTCATAACAAAAAACCCTAAACCTATAACCCTAAACCCTCATCCTAACCCAAGAAGAAAGGCGGGGAGAGAGATTTTTAAATCGATGCTCTCATTTTCCCCACTTAACAAAAGCGGTGAGAGAGGCTTTGAAGAAAATCCTAAAAACGCCAGTTTGGCTAAAAAACATGTGGAGCGAGCGAAGCGTTGATAGGATTTCTAAGCTAGGACCCTTAGACTGAAGTCGATGGACTCTCCAACAGTAAAATGGAGCACATGTGCCAAGAAATTGGTTCAAAAGACCTTATGGGCACATGTATCGAAAAAAATTGAGTTGATATCTGAAGATCGGTGTTTTACGATCAAGACCGTGTATCAAACTCATGTTTTATATCGGTGAGTCTGTTGATCTTTGGTTACGTCATAACGATAGACACCTGAGGTGCATCTGGTTAGGAGAAGTGTCTTACCGGTTTGAGACAAAGAGATCCGCCCGCCCGTGGTGGTAGAGGAGCTTAGCAACAATTGTATGTGAAATCTTTGATGACAGCGAAAATAAAGGATAAGGGACACAGGGGTTGATTTGAGAAAATCAAATCATTGAAAAAGGGGTAAAGGTGTTTGCCCAAAGTTTCACCGGAACAAGGGTTCACCGTAATGCATGTTTTTACAAAGAAAGATAAGTATGGTGAATGGGTTATGTTGTGTAAAACATTAGCCCAATTTATAGAGGTCAAGCAAGGGTGCAAATGCAAATTTGATTTCAAATAGCCTTTTAGAAATTTGCATCACAAGGATGAAATGTAGAAATCACGTTGCTGATAATTGGATAAATTCTGGCGGATTGACATATCAAGATATCTGAGGCGGCGATAATTACGAAAAGTCAAATCGCGCCAACTTAGGAATAGAGACTACTATTCTAGACTAAGTTTTGGAAGTAACACTTATCCCAAGAATTGGCATGATCCGAGAAGAATCGATTAGGTCACCAAAAATCGATTACATCTGGCCCGATCGGATAAGGAAGATCGGTTGAACTTGAAACCTCAACAAATCGATATATATCACATGAGAAAAACAAAATATCGGTTGAAGGGGAACTTCAACCGATCGAGAAGGATCAGAATGGAAATCGGACCTGGCCCGAAAATTCAATCAATTGAAAAAACGGTTGGGAAATTATAAGGTTTAGGCGAAAACTAAGATCAACAAGTGGAATCAACTTCAAGTGGTATTGATGATTACTATATCGATCAATCGAATCGCCTTTCTTTTCCCTTGTTATTTGCTTATTTATCGGATTTTATCTGTTTTTATTTGCCTTACTGTACGCATTACCTGTGTGACGTATCTCCTGCAATTCATTTAATGCGGACGTGGGGTACATGTATTAATTGCTACAAAATGAGCTTTTAAATCCAAAAGGTTTTTCGTGCGTGCTTTTTTTTGACCATTCGATCAAAAACCGCTTAATCTGGATCATCTAATCTTTTCAAGCGGTTGATCTTCCAAATCTTGTCTTTTTTCCTCCTCATCTTTATAAGGTTCATCAAAAAACCCTACCAGAGTTTTCCAAATCACAAACTTATGTTTAATTTTTCAAAAACTCTCCAGATACTTCTTTGCGATTCAAAGTTTTTTTAAAGTCTCAAATCCGAAAAATAGAATCGGTAATTTACGATAATATGATGAATCATTCTTTTAAAACCATTGATCTTAAAGATTTTGTCGTCGTTTGATATCCGTATTATGTTTTATTGTTTCTTGGTTTCCGCATATGTGATATTCTTAGTATTTATGCACAATTTTAACCAAATCTATCTTATCTGTAGATGATCACTCACGGTATGGGTAAAATAATGTGCAACTATCTTGAGAATCGACATTAAGGATTATCGAGGACAAGTTAAATGCAATTTGGGGTTCAAAGGATCGAGAATCAATGGAAGTAGAGGAAATTCGAAAGCGGGACTTGAAATATTGTCTTTATTCACGCAATCCGGTGATCAATGATGAAGCCCTCGAATTCATAAGGAATTTAAGGGTGGATCTGATGCTCGGAGAAGAACTACTTTTCGTGATCACGGATAAGAGATCGGTCGACGAATGAGGATATAACTTCGTCTGTTGACCTACCAAAAGGGCCGAATCTCGCTTTGCTCCTCTGGGAGAATCAAGATGAAATGATCGAAGAACGAGCTCATTAGAAGCCGCCAAACATCATCGTCGAGGCTTTGTCGGGCCAATGCTCAAGAGGAAATACCGATTGTTGTTTGATATTTTGTCAAAAACAATTATGGGTATTTCATTCAACGAATGCTCTTACATCAGTCAAATCAGCATAAAGATGGTTGCAATAATTGATGAAGCCAAGAACATCAATTGGCATGGGTTCCTAAAGGCCATTCTACTCCAAGAACATGATAAATTTGGAGTTAATGAGTGGAGGCGAGTCTATATCTCGAAGAAGAGGATCGACAATCTCAACAAGGTTGCGGTTATCCTACAAGACAAAATGCGAAATGCGGATGGGAACGAGAATGGAATGAAGCCCTACAAGGCATTCCTCTCCACCACTTTAGCCATATTTGGGCCACTAAACGATGATATCGGGGAACTCCCCAAAAGACGAAGAAGGGAAAAAGGATCTGCAACTTCGCCTACACCGAAGCCCCAAGAAGAAAAGAAAATCGGTGAAGGTCCAGAAAAGAGGCCGAAGAAGGTGAAGCAAGCCTCCATGACTCCGATCTTTAGAAGATGAGTCGATGAAAAAGAGCGCCCAGTCGATCTGTTGCACCACAAAAAATCGGTGAAAAAATCGACAGCAAAGGCTTCTCAAAGAGGAAGTCGCCGTTCATTCCGAGGAAGAAGCCGCAGACGAATGATCTCCTTCTCCTCCATTCGAAATGATTCACAACTTCGGACTAATAACTCTTGAGCATGTCTCTCCTACTCTTCCACGCCCGCCGAACTACATCGGTCGCATGAACACGAATCGCAACGATTCGCCCGAACGAAATCTTACTGTTGTGGAACCCGGGCATAGCTGCCTCCTGTGAGAACCTCTGCTGTCGAACTATCGGACAACTTTCACCTACTCAAGCACCACCAGAACCCTCCACATCTCATCAACCGGAATCTGGACAGACAATTCCTGAGTCTAGATCATCAAAGACCATCACAGGGAAAATAGTCAGAATGCAAATCGAACGAGAAATTGATGAGATGTATCCAGAACTGGTCGCCCATCCTGCTATTAGAGAACAAGTTATGGAGATCCTCACCTGGAGAGATCTCAGATTAAAAAGCTTCTCAGATTTTATAATGATTATTGAGCAAATGGGCGGTGCTGATGAGTTTGCAGATTTTGATTTCGATATGAGGAAATCTGCTAAAGTAGGATCACCAATCGAAATGATAACTATCAATCTATCAAATCTACGATCCACAGGAACCTAAGGTTGATGAACAAACAGAGATCGCAGACTCTCAGCTCTCAAGGCGATGCTACAATGAAGGATCTGAGGATGAGTCAGCCGATGATAGTGGAACTGGTGCTGCAGCTTCATGACCAACCACTGATCAAGTGACGCAAAACATTCCAACATCTCATATCACCGCTGATCAATTTCAGGAAATCAGATCTTGTCTCAAAGATCTCCTGAAAGAAGAAGTTGAGGGAGTGATAGCTGATTAGAGGCAGATTGGCCTCAAAGAAATAACGGTCGAAGGGGAATTGGCTATTTCCCGATTGCGACTATCAAAGATCGATTCTCCCCAAATCTGTGACCACCGTGGTTCGAACTTATAAAAATCCGTTGATGACAAGGTGATTGGTGGATCAACAACAAGTTTTTTTCGATGCTCACTTGAAAAGCTCGAATTGAAGAAGAAACTTGACAAACTGATTTTTACACTCTCTTTGCCATGGAATCTGTCGCCAAGACCGAGCTGATCTCGAAGGTTGAACATCTAAGCGCTCAAGTTCGAGGTTTATCATTCTGAGATCTCAACGGGGCAATATCGGTCGATTTGGATCCCTAACTTCCCACCTCCATGCTCTTTTTGATCAAACCAAAAAGGGGAAGGACGGAGAAAAACCAACCCGACATGATCGAACAACAAAAGACCTAATTCGTTGACGGTTGAAGCTTTATGGACAAAGACTAGACCATCTCGATCTCTTTGCTAACGAAGTCTCTCAAAAAGATGGAAAAGTCAAAAGGCAAGAAAGGTAGGCATCAGAAAGTTTGGGACATCACAAAAAGGTAGGCATTGCGGGTCTTTGAAAAATCCTGTACCACCCGACCACTCGAGACCTGACTGTACCGCCACTCGGACTAAAATAGTCACAAAAGCACATTAGCCGAGATCTGAACCGATAAGGAATCAACAAGAAACTGTCCAAAGAGCGGAGTTCTTTGAAGAGGCCCGAAAAGCGAAGAAGAAAGAAGGGCGAAAAATTGACAGAGGCGTAAAATCAAGAAAAAATTCGGATCGAGAGCGAAGAAAGGAAAGGCCGAAAATCTATGCGGAACCTCACCGCCCGTAAGTGTTGATGAGATCATTCCAAAAAATGCTTTGCACATGCTAAGAGGTTTGAGGAATGGAACAAGATCAAGTGAATGGCTTCGGATGCTTTTGTCCTAATCTTGTTCCACGAGAAGAATCTCCGGATGATGAATTCCTCAACCTGGTTAGAAAATAAATATCCAGTTTTACGATATCTGGAAAATGAGGCCAAACTTATCAATGTAAAAATACTTTCATGAAGAGTATGATCATTGGATTACTCGAAGAAGGCGGATGACTCATTTAACGATGGCATTTCAGAGATTCTACTTTGACATCTGAGCAAAAACGCATATAACTCGATCCTCATCGGACCCGATGATGTCAAATGGAAACTATATCGGATCTTCAATGTACCTCAAGATCAAAGAGATGCGGAAGGATACAAGCCTAAAGTGAAGAATCGAGAAGACTTCTCCGGGATCAATTTTTTTTTAAATTCAAACTTTTACGATGTAACATGTAATCGACATATCTAATGAGAAAAGTTTATTTTACGATCTAAGACAAAATCTCATTGTCTTACGATTATGTGCTCTTTCTTTATTCTATATTTATCAAGCGTGTTTAGTTTCTCGGTGTTTTGGTTTTTATCAAAAAGGGGGAAATTGTTGGGAAATTTATAGTTTTGATAAAAGTTCGAAAACACATGTAATAGGACCCGATCGGACACATTAGGTATTGATGTTTATATTCTGGATTTATAAAATACCCGATTGATAATTCTTGTATAGAACAAGCGATGTAATAGATGGAGTCACATATTGAGGGGAACCTCAATATGTATAAAATCGAATCTGAAGATCCAAAAGAGCGATTGACATCAAGCGAGGCGGAATGCTAGAGAAGAATGAGAAGATCGGATCGATCCGATCTAAGTCGGATATCTCAATTTGAAGTCATAAAAGCTCAAACTTCGAATACTTGAAGATCGGATGACTTCCGGAAGATCGGACGGAAGACCTACATCGGTAAGTCTGCTGGTTGAAGCTAAGTCAAAAAACGGCACCGAAGACTCCATCGGTAGTGATCGATTCATTTGATCGGTCAACTCACCAGTGGCCCGATGTTTCACCTAATCATACGTCTATGATCTGAACAAGAAGAATGTCAACCTTAGTTGGAAGAACAAACAACTGAAAAGTCGTCGTTAACCAATAAGAACAAAACCGTATGATCGGAGCCCGACAATTAAAGGGATTTGATCTTGCTCTCTCTAACGGCTATAAAATACAAGTTCACGCTTTTCGGCCATGCCGTTCTAAAACACGTCACATCAATCCAATCAAACTACCTAATATAGCACGAAATTCAAATTGCTCTCCAACGGCTCTTTGATTTCAAGGTCTATAAATATGGGATCACACTTGAGTGAAGATACGGAAACACCTTGAACAATCAAGAAGCTCAAGCAATTATCGATTTCCATACGAAGAACACGATCAAGAAGATTATTTTATTAAGTGTTCATCCCATAAGTTCTTAGCATAGAAATCTTTTCATCTAGTGATAGGCTACCTTATACACTAGAAAAAGATTTCATAGTTGGAACCAAAACAATCTTATCCAAACCCAAGTTAGGTTAAGTTGTTTAGCAAAATTCGGACTAGGGTTTCTAGTTAGATTTACGGGATCGATTGAGTGAGAACTCCTTAAATATCTCATCGATTATCTTTGTGTTGAACTAACACATAAAACTAAGTTCAGTTGGTTAAGTTGGTGCCCTTGTGATAGGGAAGAGTGGACGTAGGGATTGGTTTATCTCGAACCACTATAAATCTTGTGTGCCTTTACTTTGATTAATCTGTCTACACAATTGCACACAACCTTTAAAAATAATACATATTCTAAGTTAAGATCATTTAGCACCAAGCTTCCGATCCGATCCAAGCTTGACACTTGATTCACCGGTTAAAACACTAACTTTGGAATCGATTTATAAAAACTTGTTTTTCACGGGTAAAACTTAAGCTTCCGCACACATCAGTTAAACTGGTAGTTACCAAACTAATCTGCCATCAGGCGATTAGTAAGTTGATTATCGATCAAACCGATTCACTCGCACTGATCGGGCTAACTACCCTACTTTTGATCTGCACAAAAGTTTTTCAAAGTCTATGCACCCCTCCCTCTAGACTTACGCCCTCAACTAAACTTGGATTCGGGACCTACATGAGTTCCCCTCAATATGTGACCTATCTTTTTACATCACTATCTATACATTTCGGTTTGGTCATCTTAATCGATTTTAAGTCATCGATCATTTGTGTCCGATTGGTCCCATTACAACCTGTTTTGGAACTTTCATCAAAACTAAAATAGAGATTTCCCAACAATTTCCCCCTTTTTGATGGAACCAAAACAGTTAATCAGAAAAACAGATACCACGAATCGAAATGCAGATAATGTAAAATAGTACATACTTCAGAAGACAATGATATGTTGTCTTAGAATCAGAGAGATGGAATATTTCATTCAGATAGGTGTGTGCATTATAGAATACATGGAAAGAGTACCTATCATCTGATTCCAAGTTGTCTTCCTCAGGTGTACTTGAACATTTGTAGCTCTTTGGGGATGCCAAAGATCTTGTACATCCTTTGCATTAGCTTGTCCATATATTCTCTTCTATGGAACCCTCCTTTTTTTTTAAAATTCATAGTAGGCATTCTTGAATTTAACACATCTAACTTTTTGTCCGGGCCTTGAAGGTGGAAGGAGTAGTTCAAAGGGTGGAGCTTCCGTATCGATGACATGATCTTCCTTTCTTTCATCATCATGCTCGGTAGAAGTATGGATACCGTTTCTAACTAGTTTGAGAATTCATCATCATTTTCGACCGATCTTGATGAATCGGAATCTTCTCGGGAATGTATACGTCCACACAACCATTCTCCTCCGATCCGATCCCATTCTGGAAGTAGATCCGGCTTTGCACCTGAGGATCTCTTAACAGTGCCTAAAGGGCATTCTTCTCCCAAGCAATCTCCTCTGGCTGCAGACCGTTCTTCCTCTTCCTTCGGATGTATGAGATGTTCAATCCCTTAGCCTCTCTAACCGCTTCTTGATGGCGGCCTATCTTATTCTCTGTCTTGTTTTGCTCTTGAATTTGTTCGAGAGTCATCCGCATTGGTAGAAATAATTGGCCTTGTCTCTGATCTTCCGCATTCTTTCACCATCTTGCCTTTGCCTTTCTTTCTCCTCGAGTCTGCTTTCGGGGTTCATCTTGTTAAATCTTCTTCATCTAATTTCTTAGCGAGTTCAAGGCTCTTGCTTTGATCATCGGTTTCCATTCTTTTCTATCTGAATGAAGAAAAGTCTTCAATCTTGTCGACTCTGGCAATAACCTCTGAAAGAGCAATTTTTTACCTTTCGATTGATCTCTTTGTTATGTTGCTCCATAGTTTCTTTTTACTTGAAAGATCGGGTAGATGGAGTGATGGAAAGTGGTCGGTCCTGAAAATGAGTCTTACGTGTGTATGGGGGGGAATACACGTGTTCAGTATTTTTAAAACATTTCTTTTACTGAGGTCAGCTTGGGTCAGGTTGTCCTGATGATTTGTGTGAGGTCCCGATTAAAACCGATTTTGTGCGTCGGAAGCGGATCATTTAAATGTGATGCGTATAAAAAAACAAAGGGGTGAGGGAATGGTGATACCAAATTTTTCACTTTTAAGAACATGTGTGTTGTTTTGCTCATAACTGAATGCATATGACAAGTATGAACATAAAGCAGTAAAGAACACACAATATTTTATAGTGGTTCGGACAAAACCCGTCCTGCATCCACTCTTCCCTTAACATAGGGGAACCTTAACCTTCTTTAACTTTCTTTGGACTTATACCCCTCATGGGATGGCGAGATGTTTACTAGTTACGCTTTCAGCGGGACTTATCTCCCTTACGGGATTCTTGGGTCGATGTTTACGAGTTCACACTCAAGCGGGACTTATCTCCCTCACGGGATTAGATAGATGTTTCTGGGTTTCACACTCACCTAACAATCTTAACCTAACTTAGAGTTTGGGTAAAGGTTTGTTTGGTTTCAAACTAAGTTGAGAATTTCCCTTACATTTGTTTAGCCTCAATCTTGGGATGGGAAAATCTCTCTAAGCTTGTGGATATAGCATTTGTGCTTAGATCTAGGGTAGAACACTCTTGAATATATCGTGTATTTCTTGCTCATGTTCTATGGTGGGAATGCTTGATATATAGGATTGGGAGCACAATTCTGTTGAATGCCTTAAGCCGTCTTCTGTCAAAGCCATATTTCACGACTAGCATCATCGGCACACGACCTTGGTTTGAGGAAGCTACTTTGGAACCCATATCTTCTTTGCTCACTGTAGCATCGTTTGCTACATTCTCCACACTATCGCATTAATTCCCCATTGATAATGAAGAAAGAACTTGTATTTATAGTGTGGATTTGAATATTACCGTTGGAGAGAATCACATTCAAATCCATCTTTCTAGAACTTTTGGCGGACTTTTCGGGCTTGTCGTCTTCCCTCTCATTGATCCGTATAAATTTTGAATCTAACGACTATATTCTTGATTTCTTGAGTCTCTAACGGCTATATTCTTGAGGATCTTCACAGTCTCTACTTGCTATATTCTTGAGATCTTCTTGAGTCTCGGGATCTTGATTATGTCAGGCCCAACCCGAGTTATATAGGCTATGTGAACCTTGATTATCACGGCCTTGATTTTATCTGAGCTATCCCCCGAACCTTGAGGTTTATCCCGAGCCTTGGGTTCTTGGTAACCTCTTTGATCCTGGGTTCTTGATTCGGCCAAACTTCTCTTCAGCGGACTTTGTCGTCGGAACTAGCGAGAAACTCGATTCTCTAAATTCGGACATCGACCCTCGGGTCACATTGACTTAGATATCGATTTCTTCTCTTGATCTGATCGGCTCGGTAAGTCATATCAGCATATCTTCTGGATCATCTCGGGATAGCATCGATCATCATACATTAATTATATATCGGTTTATCATATCGATCTCGATCCGTCTGATCTCGATCGCATCGATCTCGTCGATCTCATCCTGCTTCATCTTCATGCTCGATCTCGATCCGCGTCGATCTTGATCTGTCTCTTTTGCTCATCTTCTCGATCTATGACCTTCTCTTACGATTTTTGGCTTTAGCTTTTTCTTCACATCTGATTTGCACAGCTCATCAGTTGATTCCAGAACTCATCTGACTCATCTAATCTTGATCACGACTCGTCTGTAGCCTCGTCTGATCTCGATCATCTTCTTATGATTTCTTGAGTTCCCCCTCAATTTGTTCTTTCATTCCCCCTTAACTTGTTATCTGTAAATTAGCTTGAATAACACAAGTTAATAATGTTTTGGCATAAATTATCAAAACTAAAATATCCCAACAATTTCCCCCTTTTTGATAATGACGCCAAAACATTTGAAATATATGCATTTACAGAGATCGGGTTTTTGTTTTAAAAATTAGATCAGTTCAGGCGATCACTTTGAAAATAGTGATCTGTTGAACAACCCGCTCTGATACCACTGTGTGGTCCCGATTAAAACCGATTTTGTGCGTGCAGAAGCAAATCATTTCGTGTGATGCATATAAAAACAGGGGTGAGGGAATGGTGATACCAAATTTTTAAGAACATGTGTGTTGTTTTGCTCACAACCCGAATGCATATGACAAGTATGAACATAAGCGATAAAAGAACACACGATATTTTATAGTGGTTCGGACGAAACCCGTCCTACGTCCACTCTTCCCTTAACACTGGGGACCCTTAACCTTCTTTAACCTGCGGGACTTGTACCCCTCATGGGATGGCCGAGATGTTTACCGAGTTACGCTTTCAATGGGACTTATCTCCCTTCGGGATTCTTAGATAGATGTTTCACGAGTTCACACTCAAGCGGGACTTATCTCCCTTACGGGATTGCCGATAGATGTTCTGGGAGTTCACACTCAGCGGGACTTATCTCCCTCACGGGATTGCCCGATAGATGTTTACCGAGTTCACACTCAAAGCGGGACTTATCTCCCTCGCGGGGATTGCCGATAGATGTTCTACCCGAGTCCACACTCACCTAACAATCTTAACCTAACTTAGAGTTTGGGTAAAGGTTTGTTTGGTTTTCAACAGTTGAGATTTTCCCTTACATTTTTTTTAGCCTCAATGCTAAGGGTGGGAAAATCTCTCTGAAACTAGGATATAGCATTTGTGTTAGATCTAGGGTAGAACAATCTTGAAAATATCGTGTATTTCTTGCTCGGTTCTATGGTGGGAATGCTTGAGTATATAGGATTGGGAGCACAATTCGATTGAATGCCTTAGGCATTTTTCTTTCTCGGAGCCATATTTCAGGACTCGCGTCATCGGCACCGACGACCTTGGTGAACTGCTGGAACCCATATCTTCTTAGCTCTGTAGCATCGTTTGCTACATTCTCCAATAATCTATCACATTAATTCCCCCATATATAATGAAGGAAGAACTTGTATTTATAGTGTGGATTTGAATATTCTGGTTGGAGAGAATCACATTCAAATCCATACTACTCTAAAAACTTTTGAAGCTTTCCGGGCTTGTCGTCTTCCTCTCATTGATCCATATCGTTTGAATCTACTTTATATTCTTGATTTCTTTCTCTCTAGCGGTTATATTTTTGGGATCTTCGGGTCTCTAGCGGCTATATTCTTGAGGATCTTGAGTCTCAGGATCTTGATTCTGTCGAGCCTTGAGTTATCTGAGCTATCTGAGCCCCGAGTTATCTGAGCTCGAATCTTGAGTTTATCCCGAGCACTTGAGGTTCTTGATAACTTATTGAGTCTCGGGTTCTTGATTCGGCGAACTTCTCTTCAATGGACTTTATCGATAAAGCATCTTACACTTTCCGAACTTCACTTCTCGAATCCAGACATCGACCCTCAGGTCACATTATTTCATTTCGATTCTTCTTTGCACTGTCTGATGTCGATTGATCGTTATCAACATATCTTCAGATCATCTCGGGATAGCATCGAGGTCATACGCATTAAGTTAGCATATCGGTTTATCATATTTGATCTAGAATCCTTTGTCGATCTCGTCGATCTCATCCGCTTTCTTTCATATCGATCTAAATCCGCGTCGATCTTGATCCGATCTCTTTTGCTCATCTTCGTCTGACCTTCTCTTCTGATTTCTTTGGCTTTAGCTTTTTTCACATCGATTTGCCAAATCGTCGGTTTATTCCGAACTCATCGATTCATCGATCTCAATCACGACTTGCATAGCCTCGTTTGATCTCGATCATCTTCTTGATTTCTTGAGTTCCCCTCAATTTGTTCTTCGTTCCCCCTTAACTTGTTATCTGTAAATTAGCTTGAATAACACAAGTTAATAATGTTTTAGCATAAATTATCAAAACTAAAATATCCTTAATTTGGTCTGAGAAGACAAATCGCTCTGAGTCAAAATCTACCTAAAGGCGGTTATCTGGCTAACTTTGGATACCTCGAGATAATCCCAAGCCCGATCTGAGTTTTTGAGATCCCGAAACATGGATCGGATAACTAACTCTTGAACCCTCGGAAGAGTAAGTTCGGTTTGGCAACTATTTGTTCTAGCTACTCGGATGTGCGGAATGGTTGGCCCTAAGTTTATACTTCGTTTTTAATGCTTTTCTTTGAAAACTTTCCTTTTAATGGAATATTGATTAAGGCTGTGATTCAATTATATAAAACCCGTTGGATTGATTCCAACCTGAATATCGGTGAAAATATGCTTTCAATTCAATGTAATGCAACAGTTAATCAAAGCAAAATGTAAAAGCAAATAACACAAAGAAGTTATAGTGGTTCGGAGACTCAAGCTCCTACGTCCCACTCTCTCGATCTCTTGAGAGAAATTCACTAATCACTTCCTAAGGTTTTCGACTACCTGTAGTTTACTAACCTTTCTATTTTGAGCTTTCTAACTACTGTAGTTTACTAACTCAAAACACACACAAACTTTTGTATCCAAGATAGTTTACTCACTTCCTCTCTAGAGCTTTACGACTACCTCGATTTAGTTTACTAACTCTTTATAACTCCAATCTCACCAACAATCACACTCAAACTACCTTACAAAGGGTTTGGGGGTTTTTTTTAGTTGGTTTCCCACTAGGATGAGATATCCTTTTACAATAAAGAACAATCTGAAAGGCTAGGATATCTCACTAAGCTTTAGATATATCTTATCAAACTAGGCTTAGTGGAATGAGCTCTCTTCGATTTAAAGCACTTGGGAAATTCTTGGGTTTTGAAAGTGCTTCAACTTGCGATAATAAGTTTGAGCTCTTGAGTTGTTTACAAATTTCCCAGTAACCTTCAATGTAGATGGTCACAAGTATTTATAGGCATACACCAAGGTCACTCTTGAAAAAAACGCTATCCGTTGGAAGAGATAGCTTATTGAGTTTATCTTATGGTGTGTGATGAGCCACTATATTTTGGGTTTGAGACTCCACCTTGCGTTTTAGGTAAACCGCTTTTCATGTAGGTGGTTATCACTTTTTGCGATGCGGAACATAGTACTCTTGACATGTTTTGATGACCTATCATTTGTCGATGTCGATGAAAATACAGTGATGTCTTCTTTTTTTGACTTTTATCTCCGAGTTAAAAGGTAGACAAACTCAGCGGCTCTTTTTGGTTACTATCTCTGGTGATACAACCTTAACAACACTTTGTCTTAGTTCCTTTTATGCATTTGAATGTCTTGGGCAATATCTATTTTTCTTAAGCAATAGCATTTTTCTCGATATTGTATCCTTGAGGATAGATATTTTGATTGCCTCGGGAACATTCGGTTTTATCTTGAGCATTCGATACATTCTTGAGTCTTGATAATTCTTGTGCCTTGATATCCTTGATCTTCATCTTGACCTGTGTCTTGAGTCTTACGAGTCTTGAGTCTTATAGTCTTGAGGTCTTACGAGTCTTGAGTCTTGAGTCTTCCGAGATATCTTGATTGATATCTCGAGTCTTAATCTTTGAGTCTTGATTTTCTCGATTTCTCGGAGTTCTCCTGAGTCTTGATTTTCTCGATTTCTCACTAAGTCTTCACTTTCGGTTTCATCTTTTGAATTTTAGAAACTTCCGGTTTCATCTTTAAACTTCGTTTCTTCATAAACTTCTTGAGTCTTGAAAACCTATCCTATATCTGTGACTATACATTGTCTGAGAATAACATCCTAATATTCTAAATCTATCGACTCAACTATCAAGATTATCCCCAACATGTCATACTCGGGGTTTGGGATCTAATCAAAATCAATCTTTATTAAATTCATCTCCCAACCCAGATGGTTGGCAAGTCGAATCTGATAGTTTTTTGGTAGAGATGTAATTGTTACCAAGCGTATGCATTTTTCTTTCTTCTCTTTATTCTCTTGTCCTTCCCCTTTTTGGTTTCATCAAAGAGGTTGGACTGACTGAGTTCGAGCATTGAATGCCGTGTGATCTCCTCTCTCGAGTTCCTCAACAACAAGAGGTGATCTGGAACAATGGCGAAAAGTACATGTCAAAAAAAGCGTCACGAGAGAAAATTTGATGTCTGTCTTGCTCTTTACGTAGAAGCTACAAAGTGTTTCCAACCCATATCCATGTGGTTGTCGGTTTTTCCAAAGATGCCCAGACATTCTCGATAGTACGTGGTCGATTGAGCACATCTGTGAACTTTGAGTTTGTCTCGTAAGAGGATTAACTAGTTGCATTACTTGCCCGAAAAGGATGGCATTATATCCCAACTGCAGTGACTTCTTTCTCTCACAACTAGTTTTCTTTTGCTCTTCTTCAAACCACTTTCATCGGATCTGCTTTGTGGCGCCGCTGAATTTGTCTTCAATAGCGACCTTGATCCCATCCTCTGAATCTTCTCGATATAAAGATCTAGGGTATCGAGGCTCGGCATAGCCGATGCAGTCGATGATGAAGCCTTGCCAAGTCGGGTCTCATCTGCAAAGCACCCATTCTTGGTTCGTTGGCAACTCCCTCATGATCTATAGGAGGTTGAGCGGTTTCCTCCACATTATCGGCAATTCAAACCTTTCATGAATCAACCATCCATATCATCATAAGATGCCAATTCAACAACTTTCCAATCGGCATTGTTCAAGCACTTTGCATCTCCAAATCTACAAAGAAATCGATCGAGTTGTCATGAGAATCGAGAATTCCTCGATGCTTTTAGGTCGATATCCCTCGAACACAATTTCTTCTATCTGTTCTTTGGATGCCGAGGATGTTGATCGATTCGAGAACGCGTCTAGTCTAGCGGATACTCCTTGATTTGTTGCTTCATTATCCTTATGATGGGGCTTTCTTGAGCGAGTTAAGCAAGCCGCGGTTACGGTATTGAAGGTATTATGAGAGATGGACACTCGCTTGTCGGATCTCTCCGGTTCTTGTGACTTGTTTGGAGATTGGGAGTGAGATTGGGATATTTGTGGTTTCGTTTTTAGTGTTTTGAGGGTGTTCGGTTTCCTAAAATGGGTTTATTGATTGGGGGAGGGAGATCTTAGTGAGGGTGAGGGTGAGGGTGAGAAGGTTTTGTGAGGGGAGGTGGTGGTGATGATTTTTGAGGAGAGGGTGATGGTGATTTGGAAGTGGGCGTTAGTGATCTTATCTCTAGAAGATCTTGGTAACAAAAGTCGGATGGTGATTCTTCCTCGATTGCTCCTTACATCCCTCGGACAGATTTCTCTCGCTTCAATGATCCTGCTCTTCCTTACTTCCTGCGGTGGGCTCAGGCGATTTGCTTTCTCCTTTTTCTTCTCTTGCGCCCTGATCCTTTGTTCTTCTAACTTGTCAAGGTAACTTAAGCAGAACTTCATAGGAGAAGTCACTTTCTTGACGTTTTCGGTGAGCATCCGGGTTTCTTGGCGGATCAACCCCTCTTCATCTTTTCCTGCGGAATGGTAGTTTCGCTTGTAACCTCAAAAGATGGATTGCCTTATCTTTTCCTTCTTTTCTCCCTTGGGTTTGGGCACATAAGGGTTGGATCCTCGTCGATTGTCCAGCAGGGGACTCATCCTTTCAATATGGCCTTGTGCTGCTTGATATATCTTCGCTCCGTTCTCATTCCATTCATAGTTACGTAGCGGCTTATCCGCCGGAATGATTGAGATTTTGTGTATGAAGGAGCACTTGGAAGATAAGAACACTACATTGCTTTGGGTTAGTTCAAACTTCCCGGAGTCTTTCCTCAGTCGTGCCTTGACCATACCCAACCAATCTATATCAGAAGCCTTCTTGATTATTGCAACCATGACACCGATCTTATACGATGGCGAAGATCAAAGACGTAAGTTGAGCACATGATCACCTTGAATGATCTCAAGAGAAGGCGATATTTCCTCTTGGTAGGAGGCTTTGACGTTAAATCGTGTTCTCCTTGTTTGTGGTCTCAACAAATTTCGGCTTCAAGAAATTCCTTTTCTCCTACATCATTCATTAACACAATCGGGTTGATGCTTCCTCGAGTTAGGCCGAATATCCTCTGGAGATCATCATTCGACACTCGCACTTCCAATCCACCAACGGAAAAAATCAGGTCAGCATCAATGTCTTCATCCCTCTGTAGATTGTATAGAAACTCCAGGGCTTCATGTGTGTGGACGATGTTCTGGTGTGTAGAGCAATATCGTTCAAGTCCACATGCTCGTAAGCACTCCATAATTTCTAGCGATTAGGGATGCGAGGTGATGGAAAATACTACATACTTTTCATCAATGATGTCTTTCTTCATCGATGCAAAGTTCTGAGAACTTTTTCACTTGGCTTTGGTGGTTGGAACAAGATATGCCATCTCTTCGCATTTATCGCAAATTGATGTTTAGTTTGAGTAAGATATTTCATTAAATTCAGTCAAACCATTAATCTAAGCATCAATTTAGCAAGTAAGCGTATAGATCGAATAAAAATTATAGAAATATATCATCACGACTTGTAAACCAGGTACTAGGTGAATTGAAATTATCGAGATTTAAATGAAATTACGAAATTGATTCGAATTTGAGAAATCGTGAGAATAGAATCAATTGAATTTGAAAGTAATTTTTAGAAGATTTTGAAAGTTTTGATCTTTTAAGAACTTTGAGAAGGCGAAGTAGTGGAAAGAATTTTTACGAGAAAATTTGGATTTTATAGTATGTGAGGAAAACCTTTTTTCACAACTTTCCAAAGTACTCAAGTATCCAGTGTTTTGAAATCTCGATTTGGGCGTAAAGCGTTTTAATCGCATGGTTGAGTAAAATAGTCTCCTCGTATTTGACGACTAAAATTCGCAATAAAACCCATTAAATACACATTCCCAAGTTCGCATTAAAAGTTTTTCGAGCATGCGTCATAAAGTGAAAACAGGTAAAACGATTTATTTAAATAATGCATATAAGATATTAGGAAAGGGATAAATAAGAAACGCGTTCCCGATCGATTGATATTGTAATCAACGATTTACCAACGTGATCCGTCTGCGGTATGTTGACCTTTTCGATGGTAGCTTTAAGCATTTCCCAACAATATCCCACTCCCGATCGATTCTTGTTTGAAATACTTCAAAACTATCCCGATCCACTTAGTGATTCCTTATCCGATACTCTTATCCGATCCACATCCTTCAATCTTCTTCTGTTAAATTTCGCATTTACTATGCACTTAAGTCTACTCCTCGCCGAACATTTACTTGGGAGTCAAAAGCCTCGATTCCCAAATCGTGATTTGACATTAAAATAATAATGGCATAGATCTGATGTGATTACTCACCATCAACTCATCCAACCATTAATGGCGTGTTACTTACAGCGTTGTCGTCTGAAATTTCTCTTAAGGCCTTACGAGAAAATAAATTTGCATTTATACCCTAATTCGTTCTATAAATTAGCACAGGGTGTTAAGCAAACAACACAACATAAACCATTCATCTTCTTTAAAGATACTTCATGCTTTTCCGAAAAGTTCCTTATTTTGGTGAAACTTCCTGAAAAACCTTTAACCCTTTTCGATGAATTGACTTCTCAAATCAACCTTTGTGTGTTCTTCACACTAACTTTACGTAAATCGTCTAAGCACATCGATCAATGCTAACGCTTTTACCACCCGTGGGCCCGGATGCGCTAAATGAATGAGGCCGCCTCCCTTTATGCACCCCTTGTGCGCTATCGAGATAATGTAACATCAACAGGACTCGGTCACAGAAACCGAAATATGGGTTTGATCATGATGCGCATCAGAATGATGGGCGATGTGATATGTCGAACTGATAACACATGTGACCTGAAGTGTCCATTTTGGTCCTTAATGACGAACTTTGACCTTGTGCTTACGTTCTTATTTGGAGAGCCCGTTTGATTTCCCCGGTCTGGGGAGGGCTCCCTGTCTTAGAGATCCTTCCGAAATTTAGCTCGCTCCTCACTCACGAAGCTCTGAGGTGGTACAGGATTCTAAACCTCGGCCATACAGGGTGCGGGAAAATGAGAGCATTAAACTCTTCAAAATCTCTCTCTAAAGCTACCTTGGGTTGGCTTAGGGTTTATAGTTTATGGTTTATGTAATGACCTCAAGGTCTTCTTGTATTTGTAACTTGTAATACCACTTGAAGGTAACGTGATATCACTTCCTTGGCTTATAAATCGACCCTCCGGGTCCTTATCAATGAAAAAATTCATATTTCATTGTTGTGTTGCCTCTTCGACTTATCGATTTTGTAACTTTAAACTTGCTTGCGACTTGTTTGTTTTGTTATTTCTTAATCGAAACATAAAATAATCTTCAATCGGTCAGTTTCCACTGTCGATATATCTTGAAGCGATTTGCTCCTTCGACCTTCAATCATTTACTTCGAGCTTTACGATCAGCTCGCCCATAAGACCAGATCGGCTCTTAATAAAACTTTTCGGATAAACTCCTAAATGCGATCGTCGATCGATTAATTCTAACTCATGATTCCTCTTAACTTTGGTTAATATTTTAACCAATACGGTTACCGGGAATCGATCCGCCAACCATTTACGGTGCATTTCTCTGAGATCGAAGCCGCGGATTCCGTTGCATAATTCTCTGATACGATCTCATTTAAGCGGCTTAGTTTAAAATATCGGCGATACGCTTGTCGATTATGGATCTTTTCCATTACGATATTCTTCTTTTCAATGATCTGCGATAAAATGGTGTCGACATCCACATGCTTGCATCTTGTATGTAGAAACGGGGATTACGAGTGATTTCTTGATAAAAACTATTCTTCACACGAGAATATAGAGTCGTCCTTATCTCGATGTTGTAATCCCTCATTCTTGACTTAGCGAGCGATTTAGAACAATAGCTTCTGTGACCATATATTACGCTTACATTAGTAGATATATCATGCGCGATATGTCACCGCCGAAAACCAAGAAGATCGTTTATTTCCCGGCCCGATGTGTGTACTGAGGTTGACTTTACGTGGATTCTACAACCTCGTAATCAAATCGAATACCCACTTAAGCTCTATATTATCATCGATGGGTAAAATAAACCGGGGTTTACTTTCCTTCCGGATATGAAAATCGCTTAGGCTGGCTTCTGGGTGGCTTTGCATTGGATTTAGCGAAATCGGCGCACATACCTCTTTACAAAAGTGATATAGTCTCTGGCGGTCGGGTATAGTAGAGATCAAATCGAGCCCTATATTCCTTCCGATTAACTTTACGACCATCTTAATCTGGATCTATCTTGAACACGGTCATCATAGAATTCTGGCTTTCTGATGTTGAACTCCAAACTTGCGATGGATTCCTTGTGTATTTAGCGACAAATGAATATCCTTTTGTACTTTGTTTGACTTGTAAACCCGAAGAAAGTAATTCATCTAACCCATCATGGACATCTCGAACTTCCCTTTCATCAATTTCTTTAACTTCTCCGCAAACTTCTTGTTGGGAGATCAGAAGATGATGTCATCAAATAATCTGAACCATCGTAAATATCTTCTCCCCCATCTTCTATTGCGAATAAGGTTCTATCCTTTATTCCTTTAGTGAATCAAACTGCCTATCAAGAATCGAAGAGTGTATCATACCAAGCTTGAGGAGCTTGTTTTCGGTAAGTAAAGAGCTTTCGTAAAAAGGTACAACTTAGTTTTTTTTTTCAAAACTGGAGGTTGTTCGACATAAACTTCCTCTACTAGTACCCGTTTAAGAATGCACTCTTTACATCCATCACGATACCTGATGAACCCTCGTAGGCGGCGTATGCGAAATAGCGAATAAGCTTCTAAAGGGCGGCCCGGTGCAAAAGGTCTCATCATAATCAATTCTTCGCGATTGTGAATACCCCTTAAACAAGTCTTGCCTTATTCTCGGTTATGACATTATTCTCATCTCTCTTGTTCTTGAATACCCACTTAAGTGCCAATCGCGTCTTGATGAGTTGGTGCATCCGATAGTTTCCAAACTTGATTCCTCCCAAATTGTTCGATTCTTCTTTGCGTGGATTTAGAATCCGACTTTTGCGCCTTGTAAAACTTCCTCTACTTGTAGTTGGTTCCTTCAAAGACAGATAAAAACAATACATGGCACTTTCACGATTTGATGTCTAGTTTTTACTCTGCTCGGATGGGTCTCCGGATAATCGATTAGTTGTATGGTGGTAATCCGGTCCTTCTTATCTCGATTTGCGTCATTTGGAGAACATCATCCATTTCGATAGTAGTTCATTACTAGTGATTAGGAGGGTCGGGATTATGATCCACTTGATAAGAACATGTCTCGGTGATGTTGGACTCATCATGTGTTGATGTACTGTTTCAGAGGAACCCGAGGAGTTCCCCCCGAACAGGATGGTTTAGTTGAATCTTTATCTCGCATTGTACCTTCTTCTTCATCAGCAGTTGTGCATACCTTATGGTCTCGATTGACACGTGAATCGGCAAAGATCTAGTTCTGGGATATACACCGTTACATATTCGATTTCTTTATCCCTTGATACATTTAGTCGATCCATTTTCTCGCGTGTCGGTGGCGGTTGATCCGATGCGGCTTGTTACGAGGAAGTTTTCTCTTGTTCAAAAGATGTCTCATCAAAGACCACATGGGGTGTTTCTTCCACAACTAGGTTCGTTTGTTGTAAACCTGAAAAGCGCTATTTGATGAGGAATATCCTAAGAATATGCCCTCATCCGGCAGCCTCAAAAGTCTTCAACTGACTTTTTCCATTGTTGTCTATGAAACACTTTGCACCAAAAACATGGAAGTATGAAACACGGGTTTTCCCCCATTCCACAGTTCATAGGGTGTTTTAAAGTGAGTCTTGGTCAGAGAACATCTGCTCGATACGAGTGTGGCATCCATGTTGATTATACGCGAACGGCAGTGTAGCATGTTACTAATATAGTGAGAGTAACTTCCTTGAGAGCTCTGTTTTTCTCGATTACGCTACTCCATTTGTTGTGGGCGTTCTTGCGGTGACGTCTCATGTTGTATACCAAACTTCGATTGCAAAAATCGATGTCAAAGAGTTCGAAAATTATGTCCTCTATCCGACCGATTTTACTATCTTTGACACCATTTAGTTTTATAGTTTCTTGAGCAATCGGGTATCTTTGTCGTTGTCTCATTCTTTGATATATTTAAATCATTTGAGGTATTTGGTGTAACTGGTCCGAATATATCCATATGGAAGATTTCATTACTCTCTTTGGATGTTGGTCCGGTGTTCCCTTGAATGAGGGCTTTTGCTTGTTTTCCCCTTGACATCGCGACATATGCGATCTTTAGAAATACCTCGTTAGGAAGTCCCTCACGAAAAGCGCCCTAGCTATCTTGTTAAAAATCTTGAAGTTGGATGACTCGTTCTTTTGTGCGAACCCATTGCTTTACTTTTGGAACTCTTAACAATTAAGCATGCATTCCTCCGGACAATTTGTTCCCATCTGCTGTGTAGATCGTGCGCTTTCATGAACAGGATTAGCGAGTTTGTTGAGTAGCTCGATTCCTTGTGTACACTTGTGCATTCGAGAACTCAGCGGAATCCGTTGTCAGCGATGTGATATTGATAGTAGGTGTGCTTTAATCCTCTTATCCACGATTCAGTTACTTGTACATCATCATTCTCTAAGGTTAAAGAATCCTTTATTAAAGCGAAAGTTATCATCACCCCAAGCGGTTACTGCGTGGGACTTCTTGTTCTTTGTAAAGAGCTAAGGAGATGTTTGCTTCCAGTCATGTCCTTGAGCATCCACTATCGATGTACAAATAGTTGCTTCATTCCTTTTTTGTTGGCAGGGTCCACCTTGAACCTGCAATCGAATCGGGCTTTAGGTACCCCTTTGGAATTGGGTCTGGGGGTTGAAGTGGTGGATTAGGGATCCACAAACAAAAAGCAACTTCTATGGTAATCGGATAGATTAGAAGGTGCGATTTGTCTCCCATACATATCAACATAATCATCGTCTCTTTATATCTTTCCGATTAGTATGATTACTTGTGTGAACCTTGGGTGATTCGGAAGACTTGGGATTTTTCTTTATATTTTGTCTTCCTTTAACCCAAAGTGGCTCAGTGCAATAGCCCTAGGTCTACAGTTATAAGGGTAAATGCATTGCTACCATCAAAGATTCATATCTTCTTAGCATAGATGGCCTCACTGTTTCTTTTTGTTGTCTTGATAGTCTACCTTAGAATCTGCGATACTTACAAGTTGAGTATTTGATCTTTCAAGTTTCACAGTAAGCGAAATGATGCATTACCTTGACTCGTTATGTTTTTCATGGTTCGGTGGCCTTTGATGCACTCTTTAGTTGCTTTGAATGCAAATGATTTAGATGTTGAGGTTGAGGCTTGAAGAGGCGTCTCGTCTTCATCGATTTCCCTCTTTTCGATTAAATCGAACTCATGGGCTTTAAGGTTTGGAATAACCTGCTTGGCTTCATCTTGGAAATGTCTTGGCAATCCTTGATTACCGTGACTTTCATGTCCCATTATTGGTGAGAGATCTTAAGATCTTATAATTGATGTCTTTGTCGACATCTCTCTTCCAAGTTCTCATAAGCTTATTCATTGACATGGTGATCCTCCCATCCAAACGTTGATGGTCTCGTTGGGCAACATCTTGAGCTTTTTCGAACTTCACCAATTCAAATTTTCGTAGCTTGTCTTTGATCGATCATTTCCTTCACATCTCGGCAAAGAGAGTATCCCACATTTGTTTCACAAATCTTGAGATAATTTATTTTCTCCTTGGTGACTTTATCCATCGTCTTCATGATTATATACCTGGCGATTATATCTAGAGTATACAGCTTTCTTTCTTCTGCATCCATCAGGGCTGGACTTTTTCGAACAAGACTTCCGGTGCATGATCCGATCCCCTCAAACAAATTGGGTTGTTGTGATATATGATGATGGGTCCTCATTCAATGACTTCCATCGATTCATCAACCTATCGATCCCAGATGATTGCACATGTATATAGTCAATCTGCATACTCATCAATTGAAAACTTAGGCAAATCATGATACATACGGAGATGTTGTCCATCTTTGAATGTGATTTTGAAAATGAATGAGTTTTGAAAACGGTTTTCAAGATATGTTCAAATGACCACAAAGATTCTTCCTCAAGAATCAATGATACTCATAATGTGATGGTTACATGGAAACCAGTATGTTGATACCAACATGGGTCCGAATGGGTTTGTGAGGCGGAAGTCTAGGGGGGGTGAATAGACTTATGAAACTTTTAAATGCGGATCGGTGTGATTCGGTTTCCCTATCCAGAGTGTTAGTAGTCGGTTTGGGTGATGTTCAATCTTCTTGAGTGCTGAGGTAGATCCCGGTTTGATGTCTGTCGGTTTAAGCGAGTCGGAAGCTTGTAAATACTAGTGTGAAAACCGGTTTATCAAATCGAGTTCTCAAATGGGTTTTCAATCGGTACGACTAAGTGTCCTTTGATCGGATCGATTGTTTAGTGCGGTTTGAAGCAACTTAGAATATGTATGCAATTTTTAAACTTCCGTTTGTGTGAATAGTGTAAAAGCGATAAAGAAGCGAGTAAATGCACACAAGATTTTATAGTGGTTCGACGAAACCTTCTTCACGTCCACTCTTCCCTTAACACGGTCAACTTAACCGAACTTAACGAACTTAACCAAACATAACCGACCGGACTTAGTTTTATGTGTTAGTCCAACACTTTCGATAGATGTTTATCGAGTTCACACTCAATAGATCCTGAAATCGAAATTAGAATCCCTAGTCCGAAATCTTACGGTAACAAACTTAACCTAACTTTTGGTTTGGGTAAAAAGAATGTTTGAGGGTTCAAGCGAAAATCTATCTGTAATGGTGTTTAGGTAGCGAATGCTTGAGTGGATAGGATTTCTAAGCTAAGAGCTATGGGATGAACACTTTCGAAGATAAATCTTCAAATATGGTGTTCTTGAAAAAATTCTTCTAGCTTTTTTCTTGATAATTTGCATGAATATTGTTGTTAAAACTTGCTCAATAGTTCATATGTTGGTCCTTTTTCTCTCTTGACGAGCAATCCCATTTTATAGACCTCGGAAATCAAAAGTTGGAGGAGCAATTTGAATTTTGGTTTATATTAGGTAGTTGTAGGATATGATTATGTGGCGATGCTCAGATTAGCGTGGTAGTAGGCATAATTAGCTCCATTTATGTCGGTAGCATCGAATCCGTATTCGGCTCTTTTTTTGTGCATGTGCTTTTCTCCTTGGCCGTGGTGACCTTGATAATTTAATAAGATTAGGCGATTGATATTCCTTTTGTAGAATATTAAATAGCATGCGAATACCATTTTGATTGATGCAGTGCGAAGTGACTGATGGAATGTGATCAGGTCTACCTTATAAGTCTTCACGATCTTGATTGTCTTAGCACAATGTCACGGACTACGGTGATTAATAGAGTCTTGGTCTTACAGTAGTCTTTTGATCTTGGTGACTCTGCTTTCAGTGTCTTGATCATCTTTTTAGTCTTGGAGTTTAATTCTGAGTCTTCGAGGTTCATCACAGTCTTAGGGTTCATCACGAGTCTTCGAGGTTTATCTCCTAGTCTTGAGGTTCATCTGATCTTGATTAATCTTCACTTCACCCCGATCTTGGCTTCTTACATCTTCTAATTAGTTCTTAGTCTTAATCATCTAACCTTATCTGGGTCATCTGCGATACTTGACCTGACCAATACATATTGAGTTCCCCTCAATATGTGACCTATCTTTTACATCGACTATCTATGCATTTCGGTGATCATCTTAATCCGATTCTAAGTCATCGGGTCATTCTTGAGTCTAGCGGTCCTATTACAACTTTTTTGGAACTTCCATCAAAAGCTAAAATCTGATTTCCAACACATACATTTTTGTAATTCTATTTTTTAGTAAACTCTTGGACGTTCGTTATTTTATATTAGAAAATTGTCGAATCACAAAAAAAAAAAAAATATATATATATACCAATTTTTTAACAAGAAGAAAATTTCGGTGTTGAAGGGTTTACTGAAATTTTGGTCAAGTTGAAAATTAAAAAAAAAGAAAATTATTAAGCGATAAAAATCTATGTTTGAGTGGGTTAATTATATATTAGCACTATGACCTTTAGGACCAATAAACAATTTAATCGAGACTTTCAATATTTTTGTATAACTTCACCATTTTTTTATTGTTTTAATTTGGTATACAATTTGCATTTTTCAACTATTACCACGGGTCTTATTCAATATCCTTTGGGGACGGTCCGAGGACTCTCCTATCCCCATGAATCGCCGGGTTATCTAACGACCCTCCCCTCGATGAGGTTAGGTTGTGTAGCGTTTAAGCTTGGTATGTCAACTTATCTTTGTTGGCGTTGGAGCCTTCTTAACACAAATCTAAGGTAATCTCCTTTTAGGCTTTCTTAGTTAAATATAGTCTTCTTCCAAAATATAAAGTCGTTACTTATTACGACTCTCGATCTTGAGGACCATAGAGCATGCACCCTTTTCGTTCCCTGGGATACACTAACTCGATCTTGAGGACCATAGAACATCGGCCTTAACTCTGAGCGTC
Organism: Stenogyne calaminthoides; assembly: GCA_037126765.1. Lineage (NCBI taxonomy): Eukaryota > Viridiplantae > Streptophyta > Magnoliopsida > Lamiales > Lamiaceae > Stenogyne > Stenogyne calaminthoides. The sequence goes on from JBBCBC010000011.1 coordinate 30,966,200, forward strand.
GTCGACTTCTTGGCTTCCTTGTCTCGCGCTTTTATCTGGACACCACCAAATTCTCAAGTTTTCTCGGCGGGCTTGCGCCCGGGTCCACAACTCTCTCGGGATTTTGGGACCGATTTGGATGACACTAAGTTCGAACATAAATCAGGTGTCAAAACCATGACCCCAAAACGACTTGGGTAGTTAATAATAACTCTCATGGATCGACCATTTCTAAGAGCGTTATATTTCTTTGTTACGCCCACCCCATTTTGTTGATGGGTTAGGGTGTAGTCAGGGGGAGACAATTCCCTCGTCTGTGGTGGTTCAAAAACTCATATTTGAGGTGTTAGTCTCCACGATCGGATCATAGAAACGATACTCTTTTCCCTATGCTTCTCATCTTCGACTTTGAATTCTTTGAATTTATCCCGGGTTTCGATTTATGCTTCATAAGGAAAATGTGCGAACCTTGAGTAATCATCGATGAAAGTCATGAAATACTCATAACCACCTCTAGCTTTGGTTGACATTGGACCACACCGTCGGTGTAAACGATTCTAACACTTATGTGGCTCAGTACCCTTGGCTCTTGGTCTTAGTCGTTTTACCCTCTAAACATGATTACGCAAGTTGGAAATGGTTACTGCTATAGGTCCTCCAAAAGATCCATCTTGCACCAACCTTTGAATCCTAATCTCAAATGCTTCAAAAGTGTCTAGTTCACGTTTTCTAAACGTTTTCTTTTTGTTGCTCGAAATAGTCGATGTGTTATAAGATGGATTTTGTGAGTTGTGTGCACAATTAATGGTATAGAGATTGTTCCACAAAAGTTCCATGACGAGATAAACACATCGTTACGAAAAATGGTAACTTGTTTAAAAAAAAAGAATATCCATCATGAAAATAGTTTAGAAATAGAAATCGGGTTATTAGAAAAATAGGAACACGAAGAACATCTCTCAAAACTAAAAATTTATTTTCAAAAGGCAGTGCCGTCTCCCCCATGCTTTAGCTACTCGCAGATGTCGCCCGATGTGATGGATCTCCACTTCCACTAAGTTTTTGCGTTAAGCTTGAACACTTATAGCACGTGAAACAAACATGATCGATGGATCCGTATCAACTACCCACGAATGGGAAGCATCGCCAGCTAAACAAGTTTCAACAACTAGTGTGTGAGAATTACCTTTTTTTAAGCCCGCTTGGGCTTAGAACAGAGAACCCCAATGTCCCTTTTTCACCACACCTCAAACATTTTTCTCTGCTTAAACCTCGATTGGTTGATATTGAGTTTGTTTGGTCTAGCCTTCCTCATACTCCTTACCATCCCCCTTTTTAGAAGAAGTGGAAGGTTCATTTTACAACAAACCATCATCCTTGCGCCCTTTTCTCTTCAACCAAAGTTAGAGGTTTTACTAGATCATCAAAAGCGTATTCGATCGGCTCGTCATCGCAGTCAATATAGAAATGATCAAAGTTCTTTGGTAGAGAATGGAGAATGAACTCAATTTTGGTCTTGAGATCACATTTTTTTGCCAAGAGCTTCAAGATCATGGCTTGAGTCATTACCTAGAACGTGCTCCCTTTATAGGCGTTCTTGTTTCCATCTGGGTAGGATGATGTCATACCGGATATTCTATATTGCCATATGACTAGGATGTGAAAACATCTCATCAAGATTCTCGCATAATGTCTCTGAAGCCTTCCGAATCCTTGGTGAAGGCGTTTCAAAAAATCGACATGTATGCGAAGATTATGCCTTTTTCATCAATTCATTGGCTTGCTCCCATTCATTATACACTATCATGTCCATAATGATGTCGTCGATGGGTTTTTTTTTCTTAGCACCCAATTGGGAATGTTGTGCGTTTAGGACAATCATAAGTTTTCATTTCAATCAACATAGTCTTCACTAAATAGTAGTGATCTTTAAGTATAGCATACGATGATTAAAAAGGTTGTGACATGATTGGAGGTCCCGAATCGGAGTTTTGAGAGGCGAAGTTCAGAGGGGAGGGTGAATAGACTTGAAAACTTTTAATGCAAATCAGTGTGATAGTAGGTTTCACGACGAGTCACGAGTGAGTGAAGTTGGATCGGGCCGATTCATGATGCGCTGAAGCCGGATTCGATTATCTATCGATTTAGCGATTGTGGGAAGCTAGTTTATACCCGTGAAAAACCCGGTTTATAAAATCAGTTCTCAAATGCTTTTCAATCGGTGACCAAGGATTCAAGCCCCGATCGAGATCGGTTTATGATGTAAACTCATCCTAACTCGAAATATGTATGATATTTTAAAAAGCAAAGTCGTAATGCGATAATGTAAAAGCCGGTTAAAACGGATAGATGCACACAGATTTATAGTGGTTTGGACAACGATCCTACGTCAAAAACTCTTCCACCCATCCTGAGGGCACCAACTTAAGAATCGGACTTAGTTTATTGTGTTAGTCCACATTACAACCAACAACTATTTAGAGTTCTCACTCAGCGATCCCAAATCGAGCTAGAAACCGCGTAAAATCTTGCAAAAACAAACCCAACTTTTGATTTGGGTAAAGATTTGTTGTGGTTCCAATTGAAATCTATCATAGTATTTATGTAGCCTAAGGTTAGGAGGATGAGATATATATGCTAAGAATAATGGGATGAACACATAGAAATATTCTTCAAATTTGTGTTCTTCTTCGATGAAATTTTGCTATAGTATGAGCTTTTCCTGGATAATTTTTGTCTTCAACAAGAGCAATCCCATATTTATAGACCTAAATCGAAAGAGCCGTTGGAGATAAATTTGAATTTAAGGCTATATTTGGTAGATTTGCGGATTTGTGACGTGCTTCTATGAACGGCATGGCAAAAGCATGAATAGTGTCCTTTATAAACTTTTGACTATGCAACACGAATCGCATTGTCAATTTGCATGCATTATCTTGTTCTTATTGGTTAACAAGTACACTTTTTCAAATGTTTGTTCTACCAACTAAAGTTGACATTCTTCTTGTTAGGATCAAACAATGTATGACTAGTGGAACATTAGTTATTTTGGTGTGAATCGACTGATCGATAAACGCGGTAGTCATTTGCGATAAGTCTTACGGTCTCGATTGTCTTAACTCAACTAGCGATTCTCCGATGTAGGTCTTCCGGTTTTGATCTTGATGAGTCATCGATCTTGGTCTTCCAGTCTTGAGCTTTATGTCTTCACCCGATCATCTGACTATGTGTGGTCGTGCGATCTTCGACCTTATCTTGTCTTGACTCAAATGCGGTATTACGACTTATACTTGTCTTGATCTTGATAAAGCCTATATATTGAGTTTCCCCTCCGATATGTAACTTATCTTATACATCGGCTATCTATACATTTCAATTGTTCATCTTATCCTCGATTCTAAATCATCAGGTAATTAACAGTACGATTGGTCCTAATACAACCTATTTTTGGAACATCCGTGAAAATAATACAAATTTCCCAACAATTTCCTTTTTTGATGGAACAAAACACTTAATCGAAAAATAGATAATATGAATGAAATGCAAAATAATAATTTTATTAAGATAGACAATGAGTCGTTGTCTTAGAATCAAAAAAATGATAGGATATTTTATTAAGATAGATGCGTGATTACAAAAATACCTATCATCTGATACTAAGATGTCTTCTTCAACCTTGCTTTAATTTTTAAGATGTTCGGGATACCAAAAGTCTCAGACATCCTCCATCGGTGATCCAATATGTCTCTCCCAATGATCCCTCCTTTCTTTGCAAATGCATAATAGGCTTTCTTAAAGCCGGATAAAGATAAAGATTTATCTAGATCTAGTGGTGGAATAAGTTGTTCGAAGGGAGGAGCTTGGTATTAACGGCATAATCTTTCCTTCCTTCATAACAATAACTGTAGAAATCGGGGTACTTTGTTTACAACAATTTACGAAATTCATCATCATTGGCAACTTGGTCTTGATGAATCGGAATCATCTCAAAGATGTACACATCGCAGAGCCATTCCTACCCCGATCTCGTCCCTTTCGAAAGAGATCTTCTTGAGCAACGAGGATATCTTTAACGATCGCCCGGTAAAAACTCTTTCTTCGGTAATGTCTTACTGCGGCCTTCCTTCTTTCTCTCTGCTTAGGATGTATGCAACATTAAGTCCTTGATCTACTGCCATCTTACCTGCTTAATGGCGGCTTATATTATCTCTGCCTTTTTCTACTCTTGATTTTGTTAGAAGACATCGCTTTTTTTGGATTTTAAGCGGCGATTGATTTAATCAACGAGTTTTATCGATCTTGTCCCGAAACGGCAGCGATTGATTTAATCAACTTGCCATTTCCTTCTTTCTTAACTTGAGGTTGCTTAGATTGGCGTGTTCATCTTAACACGCAAGTTTCTTTGCAAGTTCAAGGCTTTTAGCACAGTCGTGAATTCCGTCGTTTTACGCACGAAGAAGAGAAATCTTCGATTTTATCGACTCTGCCAACAACCTCCAAACAAAGTTGACTTCTCAATGATTTTCTTTTCCTTAAGCCTCGATCTCCTTCTTTGTCTTTGCTCCGGTTTGTTTGATTCTTGAAGAATAGCATCGGAAGGAATGACCTTGACTTGAGATGGAGTGACATCGTATATCGGATAGAGGTGCTTCGGTATTTTTGCATCAAAGTTACCATCGACATCTATTTTTTTAATCTTGTCCTCCTTCCCCTTTTTGGTAGCATCAAAAAGGTTTGACGATCTGAGATTGAGCCCCAAATCGAGTGGTCATCTCCTCGTAAGTTCCTCCACGTGAGAGGAGTGATCCGAACATTGGCGAAGTAGGTGCGAGGACCCGAAAGCTTTGTTTAGTCCCCATTTGATTAACAAAACATTCGTCTCTTCGGCCCAAGATCCATCAAGAAGTGGTCTCTCCAAAGATCCCCAGACAACTTTCGAAGAACCTCCGTCTCTCCAAGCTTATCGATGGGATCTTTAACTTCCCTTCCATAGGGTCAACTTTGTTTCATTATAGGAGCCAGGATAGAATCATGCATGGGTGATCTTTTCCACGATTAACATCCTCTCTCTCATCAAACAGTGCCTCACCATTCTTCTTGAACCATTAAACCGAGATCTGCGGTGATATCTTGTATTTTTTTGATGTCATCGGATCTAGAATATCACTTAACACGGCGATACATTGAGATGTTGATGCCTTGCCAAGGCGGGTCTCATGCGGCACCCATACATGGTTCATCAGCTGACTTCCTCAAGGACTTCGCCATTTTAGGTTATTACGATTCTTGAACTCCCTGGCGATCCCAGGCATCGTGGATTAGCCACGATATCATCCTTCGGAAGCGATTCAGCGGCGTTTTCAACCCCCATTCTCAAAACATCTCAACTCCGGATCCACAAAATGTCGAGTCCGTAGATTCCATGAGGATCGAAACTCCTCGTGCTCTTCAACCTCACGCATCCTCCGAATACAATCTCTTGATCAGTCTTTGAAGACCGGATGATTAACCAAATCGGGCATAGATCAGCCGGATGCTCCTTTTTTGCTGCTGCGGAATGTATAACATTGGGCTCTCTTCATCACAGTGAACGAAGTAGTGTTACGGTGTTGAAGGGGTTGTGAGACGTTAAACGTAGAGATCATCTCTTGGCGTAGTCTCGGCCATTCTTCAACAACTTGATTGCACAGGGGCGGATGAGAGTGGTTGGCTTAGATGGGTGTATTTGTGGTTCGATGGCTATATCGATTGAGGTTGAGGAGGTGTAGGAATATTTGGTTTATTCGTTAGTGGGTTGGAATCTGGATGGGTTGATTGAAGGTTGAGGTTTTAAGGAATTTCGAGTTGAGATGAGGATTGATCGGGATAATTGTCTCAAGTTGGTGTTGGAGCGAGGTATGTTGACTTGGTTGTTTCTGTTTGAATGGTTGATGTAACTAGTTGATCGGCGGTTGAAGATGGGTAGTAAGTTGTTTGGGGGAGATGGTAAGGGTGTATTTTGTTGTTGAGGGTGATGGTGGGTAGGTGATCTGGGAAAATAAAGGGGATTCACGACTCTCGGAAATAGTCTTGCTTTCGGGTGTCTTTGAGTCGGATAGTTGTTGAGCCTCTTCAAGATTTACTAACCTGCTGACATCACCGGTATCCGTCTTATGAACTCTTCTATTATTTCTCGATCTATCTTGTTGTGTGTTCGAACTAGCGTGGAATCTGTACCGGGTAACTCAAGTTACGGTAACCGCCGATTCGAGAATTTCAACATCAACATCCTGCGTCCGAAGACCCTTCGAGGAAAGGCGTTCCGGTCCTGTTGACAACATAGTGGTGAGTTTCTTACATCGGCTTCTTACCTGCGTCGGAAAACACTCACAGCTGTTTCTCTTGATTACGGCCTTTGATGGGAAACCATACATGCACTTACGGATGATGTATTACTTAGGTTTCGGCACATATGGTGTTGGGTCATCTCATCGGGTAGCGAATGACTCTTACCGTCTGTAGCAATGCCTTGAACTTCTCCAGTATGGTTTTGTGACACCGACCAAGATAGTCGTTGGAAGCTTATCGAGGATTGCTCCGAGGACGCTTGTGAATGTTGAGATGTTCTTGGTGAAGACTACTTGATTATTCTTGTCCTTGCCAAACTTTTGGTTTCTGAAGAATCCAAGTGCTCGAATAACCCCATCCAGCCATTTACGGGGCCTTCTCAATGATTGCGGCCATCACATGTCATTTCTTTGAGTTAGAGCATCTGGGATAAAGGCTATCCTAAGAATTTCGACTAATAATCTCGAAAAGCAGCATACTTTCTTGGTGAGCAGAGAACTTGGAAGTTGAGTGAGACGTGATGATTTCCCCGGGGCCTCGATAACACTTTCAGAGATACTTTATCCTGTCATCCCACTGTGGAACTCATCGGGGAAGTTCTGCCCGTTTGAAGACCAAAAACTTATGAGATCCTCATTGGTGACATCGATTTTGTGCCCACCGACGAATGAGAAAAGCTCACTTATTACCGTCTCTTTAAATTACCAGAATTCCAAAGATTGATGATATGTATAATTGTTCAAATGGCGATAATAATTGTCTAGTCCACAGTCGAGCTCTTGACATTCCAAAATCTCCTCGATTACCGGATCGGTTGTGGCAATGAAAATGACATACTTTTCATCGATGACATTTTTATCATGGAAGAATAATCATGTTGTTCCTCTTGCAAACGAGTCTCACACGTGAATGGGGGGAATACTGCATTGATGATTTTAAAACTTTTTCTTCTTGAGATCGATGGAATCGGTTGTCACGAGAATTTTTTCCTTGAGAAGACAAATCGCCCGAGTCAAAGTCTATCGAGACAGTGAGCACGAGCTGACTTTCAAGTAACCGTTACAGCCCAACCGATCCCGAATTTTATCAGAGATTTCGAGAGGCTTGGATCGAATAATTATCTTCTTGATACTCCAGAAAGGTCAGTTAGTTGATAAATCATCTGTCTACAGCTTAATCAAGAGTCTTGAATGGTTGGCCCTAAGTTATACTCATTTTAGCTTGCTGAAATCTCTTCATAGTAAAATAGTGATTAAGGTTGAATTAGTTAATGCATTTCAAGGATGATTCCAACCCAGTATCGCAAATATAAGCTTTCGAGGAAAACATGCAAATGATAAAAAGTCAAGATGAGTAAAGCAAACAACACAAAGATTTATAGGGTTCCGGAACTCAAGCTCCCGGCCCACCTTCCGATCTTTCAGAGAAATTCTTAACCACTTCAAAACTCGAGTCAGACTCATTGCGACACTAACTTTTCTACCTTGGGTTTTCCGGGTCGACTCATCGCAGACTTACTAACTCAACACACACAAGTTTTGGGATCACCACAAGTAGCTTACTAACTTCTTCTCTCTAAGTTTTTTCGGTGACTAACCCGCAGGAACTTCCACTCTTGCATAACTCTAACTCTCCAACAAATCACACACACTCAAACCATCTTTATCGAAGGGTTTGGGTTTGTGTTGGTTTCCAAATAGTGGTGAGATATCCTTCTGATAAGAACAAATGCAAAGGGCTAGGATATCTCCTACTAAGATTTGGATATTTCTATCAAATCTGAAGCTTAGTGAGTGGGAGCTCTCTCCAACGTGAAACACTTGGGAAATTGGTTTGAGTGCTTTAATTTGTAAGAATACGAATGAGCTCGAGTTGCTTGAAATTTCCGTAACCTTTTCTAGTGAAGGTCATTTGGTATTTATAGGCAAATTTCTCCAAGGTCACTCTTTTAAAACTATCCGCTGAAGAGAAAATCAAGAGTTTATCTTCCGGTTATTGATGAACGACATTTTTTAAGGGTTGAACACTCCTTGCATAAAATAGGAAATATGCGGCCATGTAAATCATCAACATGAATCGGAAGATATCATTCGACATTTATTCGATTGAGATGCCGCAAAGGTCGATGAGAGTATATTGTTCTTCCTCCCTTGGTTGAAATCATACTTTTGAACAGAGACAAACAAACGGCTCTTTAGATTGACTTCTTGAACCGGAGATATTCATTTAATGTCCACGAATGTCTAACATTCCTTTTGTTTGTCTTAGAATGAACATAACACTATTCCATTAAGATAGTGGTTTAGGTCCTTTTTATTCAAGACCACAATCGATGCTTCAAGATCTTGGCCTTGATATTCCCGAGCTACTCAATGTTTTCTCGAAGTCTTGACGAGGGACTTATGTCTTTCAGAAACAGAGTCTTCAGATACTAATCATTCCTATATATATTTGTTTGACTATACATGAACGGTGCGATAATCCCGATCCTAGATTCTATTGAAACCCGATCCTCGATCCTATACTATCAAGACGTCCCGATTATCATACTCAGGGTTTTGGGATCTAATCAAAACTTCTTTATTAAATTCATCTCCCAACAAATCACAACCTTCCGATGGTACTTGAGAAGTAGATTCCATTTTTCAAGGGCATAAACAATTACACAAATTTAGACTTAAGTGAAAGAATATAATCAATCACATAGTTATATACATAAAAATAAGCGAATAAACATTCATATGTTATCTATCACAGTGTGCATATATTTCATGAAAAAGAAATAAATTTCAAGTCCCATTTGAACACGACAAATCGAGTAGTACACACAATTCTCTAATCCTATCATGATATCTATTCATGAATCAAAAACAACAAGATGAAAAGTTACTAGAAAAGCGATATGTGGATTTGAAAAAATGATTAATAAACGAATATTTTGAGAGTTAGAGTATTTTTTTGAACTCGATTTGCGGTTTTTAAAAAGTTTTGAAATGCGAAAAGTTTTATAGGGGTTTTAGGGTTTTAAAAGGATGGGAGGAAAAACATTTTGGTTTATTATTTTTGAAGATACTTTGAGTGTCGTGATTTCATTAGGCGATCAAGATTGAGGCTGTTGAAAAGTAATTAAATGGAAAGCGGTTAGGATTTTTAAACCGTGAGATTTTTGAACTTAAAAGATTGCAATAAATGCATTTAACACAAAAATCCCGTCTGCTCAAGATTTTAATCTTTAGGTGTACGATACATCAAAGTAATGGGAGCGATGACAATTTAGCAATATAAAATGGCGTAAAGATAAATCGGCGTGTCGACTAGCGTGTATGTCGATGGAGTTATTTATTGATTTGATGCGGGTTGGCATGATTCTTTATTGACTCGCGATGATAGCCTATCCATAGTATTTCGAACAATATCATAACTTGCTCGATCGATTCGTACGTCACTGTCGATCAGTTGACTTTCCTTCAATACATTATCTCACGATCAATTCTTGGTGATCTTTACCTTGGATTGAGGGTACCATACTCATTGATCCTCTTTCATCGATCGATCTCTTGTCACGAAATCGATTTACCAACGAACTAATCGATCAACCACAATCTGATCGATTCTCGAGAGATTGTGTGTACATGAAAACTTAATCTCGAGAAATCGGTAGGTCGTCTCGATTCCCTAAGTAAATAAATGATGTAACATTCTTTCAATGATAGATGCGGACACTTTACAGCGATATCCTACAGCAGTAAAGTAATCGACCATTTATCGTATCACTACGCGTTGTCATTCACCGGTGCCCGATTTCTCGAAGGGCTTAGAAATCAAATTTGCATTCCAACCCGCTTGTCCTCTATAAATAGAACAATCGATTTATACACAACATAACCCATTCACCATACTTATCATCTTCAAGTTTTGTAATCCATGTATTAAAGTGAACCACTTAATTCGGCAAGACTTCGGCGAAATCCTTTACTACCTACCGAAATGATTTCAAAACTTCTCAAATCAACCTATGCTTTCCTCATTCTGCTTTAAATGCGTCATGAAGAATGATCATACTGATGTTTGCTGTTCTCTACCACGGGGTGGCGGATCTCATCACACAAATGAGAACAACTTCTCTTGACCGTATCGCCTTGTCGCTATCGAGGATGAATGAAATTAGATCACTTAGACTCCGTCGATATGTAACATTGATTTAGTATCTGATCTTGATCGGACAATACACTTTCGGATCGGACTAAATCTCAATATTTACATTAAACACTTATGTCCATGTGGTGTACACAATCGTCACATATATGACACCGTGTTCTTTAAAAGCCACTCTCACCCCTTGAGTATTTTTTGAGTTTAGGGTTTAGGGTTTATGTCTTGACCTGGTCTTTTGTACTATAACTTGTAAGGAAAATTTGACCTCCCGGGTCTTTATCAATGAAAGCTCTTTTTAACTCATTGTTGTGTTGACTCTTTTACCTTTACGATTATAACTTTAATACTTATGCAACTCGCTTTGTTGAATCTTACTTAAATCGACTTTACAAAGTTTGAACATCCAAATCCGATCGGTTCTCCTTGTCCGATATTCCTTTTTCTGATCGAGATCCCGATCAATTGAGGTACCTTTACTCAACCGATTAATTATCCGGTCGATCTCTAACCAACCTGTCTTGAAACCACCATCCACCAAACATTTCGGTGCACTTTATCCATGGTCGAAGCCTAACTCATTGCATATTTATCCGAATCGACCTCGGTAGTGGCTTGGTTAGAATATCAATTTTCTTCGCTTATCGTTATGGATCTTTCCATTCTGATATTCTTCTTTCAACATGATCTCTTATAAAATGATGTTTGATATCACATGCTTGCATCTTTGTATGAATCGATTTCTAGTAACGCAATGATCTTTATCCGCCAGAATATAGGTACGTTCTGCTTCAATGTTGTAATCCACAAAATTTGTCGATTAACCCGGAGGCGGGGGAACTACAAACCTGCAACCATATTCGCAGCGTTAGAGATGTTGAACCATGTTTGCTTCTTTGAAAACCAATCAGACTTACTACCCATGAACCCGACGAAGTACACGAGGTTGACTTCGCCTATTCTACAACCTCCATAGTCGTAATCGAGAATACCCACTAAGCTCTAGATTATGTCCTGATGGGTAAAATAAACCCGAGGTTCTTTGTTCCTTGACACTTAAGAACTGCCACTGCTTGCGAGGTGGCTTTGCATTGGATTTGCACGAAATCTGCACATACACCTACTAAAAAGTTATATCCCAGGCTGCAGTAGTCGGTATAGTAGAGATCCAATGAGAGCCCAATATTCTTTACGATTAGTTTTACGACCATTCTCATCAGATCCATCTTGAATCCAAATCATCACTTAGAATTTTGGCTTCCTTACTATTAAATTCCAAACTTGGCCAATAAATTCCTAGTATATATCACTTTGTGAGATGAATATCCCTTCAGATTTCTGCTTAACTTGAAGACCCGGTAGTGAATTCATCTAACCCATCATGTATTTTGAATTCCACTTGATCGATTCTTGAATACATCACATAGTTCTTGTTGCGATCCAAGAAGATGATGTCATCCACATAGATCTCAATCATCATAATGTCTTCCATCTTCTATTCCGAATAAGGTTGTATCTACTATTAATTTTAATCCAATCCTTTGTTGTCGAAGAATCGAGATTACGATCATACCGGGTTTCGAGGAGTTTGTTTCCTAGCATAAAGAGTTTTCTAAATCGAATTTTGTCTGGTTTTTTTTCAAAGCACGGACGTTGTTCAACATAAACTTCTCAGCTAGTACCTCGTTTTAGAATGCACTCTTTACATCCATCCGACACCTGATAAACCTCCTCTGGTGGTATCTTTAGATATGCCGAAACAAATTCCAGTTTTGCGGCAATGATCGACCGCAAAGGTCTCATCATAATCAATTTCTTACGACAGTGGTACCCCTTAGCAACAAGTCTTGCCTTATTTCAGATTATGACATTATTCTCATCTCTTGTTCTTGAATACCTACTTTGTGCTAATCACATCTTGACGGGTTGGTCTCATCCACCGGCTTTCCAAACCCTATCTCCTTCAAATCGCCTCTCCGGTTCTTCTTGCATGGCTTTTAGAATCGATTTCTGCATCCTATACCTTCTTCACTTCGGTTGGTTCTTCAAAGACAAATAACAACAATACATGGCACTTTCACTAATCTCATGTCTAGTTTTAACTCTATCGACGGGGCTCCGGCGATCAGATGGATGGACGACCGTCGTCAAGGTTCTTTTCGATTTTAACCGGTTTTGAGAACATCATCCTATTTCGATAGTAGTTCATCAATTAGTGATTGGGGCAAGTGAATATGATCTGAATCCTGACATGGACAATCGGTGATGTTGGACTCCATCATGTGGCGATATACGTCTTCAGAGGGAACATCGTGTTCCCCGAGAATCGAAGCGGTTCGATTTATTCTTTGTCTCAAAATCAGACTTCTTTATTGGCTTTTTTACGTACGCCCAGGAATTACGATTGACTGGTGAATCGGTAGAAGATCAAGTTCTAGAACATACATCACGTGATTCCATCCTTTTCCCTGATACTTAGCTGATCCATTTTTACTATTGCATCGGTACAGTTTATCTAGATACTTTTCTTGTGAAAGGGTATTTCTCTTATTCAAGATGTCTCATCAAAGACCACATGTGGTGTTTCTTCCACAACTAGGGTTACTTTCATGAATACCTTTTGAAAGCCTTCTTTGGTTGAGGAATATCCTAAGAATATACCTCATCCCGACTTGGCCTCAAAGGTTTTCAAACCGCTCTTCCCATCATTGTGTATGAAACACTTGCACCCAAAAATATGGAAGTAAAAACAAAGGTTTTACGCCCTTCCACAATTCATAGGGTGTTTTTGAAGTGAGCCTTAGTCGTCGAGAACATCTGTTTCAGTATGGCGTGCGATGTTGATTGACTTCCGCGAGAAAACGGCTTGGAGTCAGAGATGTTCCACTAACATAGTTCGAAAGAATTCTTTGAGTGTTACATTTCTTTACGCTACTCCATTTTGTTTTGGGTGTTCTTCAAAAGATGTCTCATGATGTATTCCAAACTTAATATGCAGTTTAGTAATAAAAGAGTTCAAAAAATTTTACCTTTTATCTCATATGATTTTTCACTATACTTACACCCTTCTCATTTTTGTAATTTCTTGAGCATCTTGGTATCTTGTTGTTGTCTCATTCTTTCTTATACAAGAATACAACCCAGTAAACTTGGAATAATCGATCCACGATTACCAGAGTATTTGTTCATTGAGACTAACGGTAATCGGTCCCGAATAAATACATATGGAGGCGATTCTGATACTATTGAATCTTTGTCCAGGATTCCTTGAATGAGGCTTTTACTGCTTTTTCCCTTAGACATCGACACATATCGATCCTAGAGAATACCTCATTAGAAGACCTCAACCAAAGACATCTCGCCTTGTTAAGAGTTTTAAAGTTCGATGACTCGTTTCTCTTACGCTAAATTCTTTACATTTTGGAACTCTTAACAATCGCATGCATTTCTTGGACCACTGTTCCAATCTGCGTATATATCGTTCCTTTCTAGGAACCGCTAACAAAATCACATGAGCAACCGATTAGATAAAGTATATTGATGGTCGAGAACTTCAACACCTGAATCCGCATGGCGAATTGTAGAACCGATAACAGTTAACGCTTTAAACCTTCGACATACAAGACTCCAGTAACTTTTGACATCATCATTTTCTAAGGTTACAATCCCTCTGATCAAACCAAAGCATCATCGCTGAAAAAGTACACGGCCTTAACATTACGTAGAAGAAGCCGAGGAGATGTTTGCTTCGACCATATTACGTGAGCATCCACTATCGATGTACCGGATAGTTGCTTGTACACCTCCTTATTGGCTAAACTTCCGTACAACTCGCAATCGAATCAGCTTAGGTACCCCAAAGAGAATCGGGTCCTAGGGGGTTAGAAGTACCTTTTGATCCAACATATACATGGCGCCTTTGTTGAAAATAGAGGGCTGATTTGTCTCCGTAAACATCTACATAATCATAATGCTCTTTCATATTCAATCTTGTTAGTATGATTAGAGTGTGATCCTTGGATGACTCGAAAAAGACGGCTTTTTTCATTGATATACTTTTTTTTAATCCAAAGGCTTCAAAAGAATCAACCCAAGGTTTACGATTTGTAGGCATTTACATTAATACCATTAAAAAGATTACATCTTTTGCATAGATGCCTTAGCGTTTACCTTTAGCTTGTTTGTTAGTACCGAACCTCGTCCTTAGGTTTCATCGATTTCCTAGAGATTCTTCTTTTCCGATACCTAATCTATTTGATCGAAGTTGAGGTCTCTTGAAGAACATAATTCTTCTCATTGATTCCTACACGATCTTGATCAATTAGTCCATTTTCGTTCTTCGATCGACACTTTACCTTACTTGTTCAACATGCGCCTTTCCTTATCCGATATATATTTTGCTTTATGTGGTATCTCGATGAAACCTCGTTTGATAACACTTTTTTTAGTGAACCGTATGAGATTTTTGAGGATATGAAGGGTTTTTATACTCAATTACCTTCTTATTAGTGTCAGATTAAAATAGTTGTTCAGATCTTGAACGGTTTTAGAAGATTTAAACCTTTACTCATTTTCTTTTAAACCTATCCTCCTTCCGTTTTGACTCTCATGCGTTCGGAAGAGTTCATCAAACTTAGCCTTGAAGGATTTTGAGATCATGCCTTGTATTTGTTATTTGTATTTAGTTGTTCTTTAATCGGTTTATCTGATCGAGGAAGAAGCCGACTTTCGAAACTTCAGGTTAATGGAGTCGTCTCCGAGCGATTTGGTGATTCGATTCGGTGACTTTTCGATATCATTTTTAACAACAAGCTGAATATTCTCAATCCTTAGCTTGTCATTTTAGCTTCCACTATGGTATAAATTATTCTCTTTGCGTTAGAGAGATCGTCAACGATTACTCACTACAGTACTTGGTCAATCTCCTCATTGGAATTATTATCGTACCCAATTTGGTGTGGAAAAAAAACACCACCGAAGGTTTAGAAGATACCTCAGTTAATTAACAACCTTTGTACGTAAAATGATTCGTCATCAGAAAAGAATATGTCGAGATCATCGTAGTTGTAGAAATCATCGGCATTACTTTCGTAATTTAAGTCTTCTAAAAGATAAATCTTTGAATCCTACGAAGCGGATAAGATCATCAATCCCGGATGTATGACAGCATTGGCCTTCACTTGTCTCTATAAGCGTTTGCTCTCTCTTCTATTAAAACTTCTTACCTTTTCTTTCGATGTGAGTCCAGGACAATCTGCCCGGCTGTAATGACCTCTTTTCTCACAGTTGGAACATGCTCCACTATCCATGAAACTTCTCTGCCCGGGTAGTCATTTTCGTCTATAGAATCATCAATTGACTTTCTGTTTGCTGTCTGATTTTATGCTTCCGATCTGTTGTGTCTCTTTTTCGTCGGATCGATCATCTCTTTTCTTATCTTCTCTGCGATCACCACATGATCATCTCTGCGGTCGTGGATCTTGTTCTTTCTTGTAATCTGTCGGTTAATTGCTCACCATCCTATTTCTCTATTTGTTTTGATAATCTCTGTAGAATCTTTAATATTTACCCGGTTAGATGTTGGACTTTTCAAGTTTTTCTTGTCAGTAACCCAATCTGTTAAAATCGATATGATGTTTATGAGTTCGATGAACTTGAGTTTAACGCATTGACTGAATGCAACACCATTGCTGTGGCAGAGAGTGGCTTCGGCAAAAGACTCATCAATTTTCTTTCCTCGCTCAATCAGATCAAAACTAAATGGGCTTTAAGACTCGTAAAACAAGTTTCTTTGAAGCATCTTAAAAAATATCTGATAATCCTTTATCATCAGAAACTTTCATATCCCATTTCGTCGAGATCTCAAGATCTTATAGCTAACGCCTTTATCGGCATTTCTCGGCCCTAGTTCCGTAGCTTGTTGATGTATTACGGTGATTCTTCCATCGAAATGATTGATGGTTTCATTTGGCGAGATCTTAAGTTTCTCAAACTTCACCGGTTAAACGTCAAATGCTTGTCTTTAATCAAATCATTACCTTCGCATATCTCGCCAAAGTATCCCGGATCCATTTGGTACATCTTGAGATACTTGATCTTCTCTCGTGTGATCTTATCCATCATCTTCATTATGATGTGTCTCTACAAACCGTATCCATAGTTGGCGCCTTCCTTTCTTCAAAGATCCATCGAGATGGGCTCTTTCCCCGATCCGAAGGAAAAACTCAAAAATCCAGATCACCACCTTCACCGGTTGTTGGGGTAGATTTGGATAGGTCCTTGTTCAAGAACTTCCATCATCCTGCGTCAGGATTGGCTCCTGATGGTTGCTCATGATTATGGTCCAATGCGCATACTCATCAATAGAAAAACTGCGGGCGATCATGATACATACCGGGATGTATTATCCATGCTTAGTGGAGTTTTTGAAAACATACGTTTAAAAATGTTTTTCAAGACCGCTTCAAGTGACCACAAAGGTTCTTCCTCAAGAACCGGATGATATTCAAAGCCGGTGGGTCCGTAGAACCAATCGCTCGATACCACTTGTGGGTCCCGATCGTGTTTTTTTGAGAAAGCGGAAATCTGGGGGAGGGTGAATAAACTTAAAATCTTTTCGTCGGATCAAAAGTGAGCAGATAGTTTCAAGATCCCGAAAAGGCGAGGAGTCATTTGATCGATATCAACTTCTTGATTGCGATGGCGGATCGGTTAGTGTGTTATCAGTTTAAGCTGATTCATCTGGTAGTTTATGCAGGTAGCTAGTTTTAACCGTCAGTTCTAAGTCTACATTTTTCAATCGGTGACGAATCACCGACTACAAGAACTGGACGATCATTGCTTGATGAAAACTTATCCTAACTAAAACATGTATGAGATTTTGCTAAAGTTTAAAGAGCAGCAGAAGAAGCTAAGAACAAAGAGAGATGCACAAAATATTATGTTCGACAACCATCTAACGCCCACTTCCTATCACAAGGGGCACCAACTTAACCAATCGATTTAGTTTATTGTGTTAGTCTAACACATTAAGAACTGCTGAATCGATATTTAGAGAGTTCTCACTCAACGATCCTGTAAATTAGAGAGCTGTAAACCTGGGGCCCGAATTGCGAAAACAAACTTAACCTAACTCGCCTGGTGGAAGATTTATCAGGATTCCAACTTGAAATCTATCCTAGTGTTTATGTAGCCCATATCCGGAGGATGACATTTATACGCTAAGAACAATGTGATGAACACTTAGAAATATTCTTCAAATTTGTGTTCTTCAGGCGGAAATTTTGCTATAAAGATGAGCTTTCTTGATAATTTTTCGGTTTCACCTCAAGAGCAATCCCATATTTATAGACTCAAAATCAATGAGCCGCTGGAGAGCAATTCTGAATTCTCCTGCCATATTTGGCAGATTTGCTGGTGATTGACGTGACGGTTTCAGAACGGTAGATGCCGAAAAAATAAATAGTGTCTTTATAGTCGTTGACCATGCAAATGTAATCCATTGAATCATCTGCGGGTATTAATGCTTGTTCTTATTGGTTAAAAGTACACTTTCAGTTGTTTGTTCTACCAACCAAAGTTGACATTCTTTCTTGTCTCAACAACGATGACAGATGTAACATCACCGACACTGGAAGAAATGACCGATCGAGCAAACCCATCACCACCTGATAGTTTCTTTGTGCCGCTTGTCTTAGCTCAACTGAAGTACTCGGACGATGTAGGTCTTTCCGGTCTTCCGTTTTGATCTTTCCGAGTATTATCCGATCTTCGTGTCTTCTAAACTTGAGCTTTATGTCTTCATCCGATCTTTCCGACTATTTCATTTTCACTCGTCTGGGTCTTCGACTTATACTCTGTTTTCGATCTTCGATCCGACCTATACATATTGAGTCTCCTCAATATGTGACCTATCTTATACATCACCGCTCATACATTTCCCCAGTGGTCATCTTATCCGATTCTAAATCATCAATCGCCCAATGTGTCCGGCTAGTCCTATTACAACCTCGCTGAACATCCATCAAAACTAATACAAATTCTTCCAACAATGATGAACATAAAATAAACTATAATTGTGTATTAGCATGAAAATATCGCTATAATTCGATCACATGAATCGTATTAAAATCGAAAATATGAAGATGCATCACCAACAACATCTTAAAGCAAATTTTAAATAAGCCACGTGGGTGGGTCATTATTTAAAAACACATTTAAGTTGTGTTACAAAATAAGAATATTTACAAACCTTTAATTCAAAAATAATAAATATTCTTATCTTTAATGAACAATATAAATCGACAGGACCTCGCCAAGTATACGACATCAATTTTAACGGTAATAACTATGATTAAATATGTAATTATTACTTGCTTAATCGAGGCTCGTGAGTACCATCGTCGCCACTACTAATAACCCACAATCATCTCAGAATTATTCAGTGCGAAGATATTCGTCCCTCTCAGGGAATTTCTCCAAAAGAATTCACAATCAACAAATCATGGAGGTCAAAATAATTCAATTTTATTATCCGAATAAAATTGTCAATTAATTATTTAAGCATACTAAGAATTTTAACTTGAAATTTTTCTATCGAACAATTCTCATGCAAACATATTTAAACAAATTAAATAAAGCACAAGAAAAATAAACAATTAAACATCAAACAAAATTAAACAAACATTAGACACACGATATCCACAATTGTCACTACATTCTCTTAGTCTTAGAAGTTGAGAAATTATTCGCTTCAATTTCCCACTTAACGCCTCAAAAAAATTCATCGCTCAAATCACATCTCAGACATCGACCACTGCTGGGTCGATGTATACTTTGCATCCACAACTCCATTGGTGGTGCTGATCGGTGTCAGGCGCACATGCCTTAGCCCATCAAGACGTCATTCCTATTGCTTAGTAGCTCTCTGTGTCCTAAGAAGACGCCAAACGCATTCACACAAGACCATACCTACCACTTTGCTTTCTTACCACAAGACCAAATACAGGCCCATTCTGCACTTCGTTTAATTCACAAGACGCCTGCCTTCGCCTAGCTGCTATGGTTCGCTACATGAAGATCCGCTGCCAAGATGCCTTTCGGGTATGTTTTATGCGATGCACGCTCGCTACCGTATTAATCCCATCTTTCAATTTCATCTTCATCATTGATCCGTTACAATTTATTTAACGGAAAAATAAATAAACCTATGGTCTACACTAGCCTATTACATTGAGCAAAACAAATACTTAATCTATTTTGGATTTTCTCACTTAGAAAAAAAAACTTAATCCTAACTAGCCTAATTAAAAAATAAAACAATTATACCCAATTGAATTTAAATAAACACATTAAATAACCACCTCAACTCCGAAAGTATCCTTGGGCAAACAATCTAGTTTTATTCTCATTATGTTAACACTACCTCAAATGCATTTCTTGAAGAGTTTTGTTCTTCCTTTCAAATATTCCATTTGTTGTGGAGTTTTATGAGATGAAAATTTGATTATTATAATTTTCACAAAAATTAAAAATAAGCTATTTTCAAATTCCCTACCATGATCCGCGCCTAATCTTTACCTAATTTTCAAGTTGTATACGCTTAACCTCTTATAAAAAACCTTAAAAGGCAACAAAAGTTTTTATTCAAAAACTCAATCCGTATATATTCAGAAAATCATCTACCACAAACTAATGAATACCTTTACCTCCGAGGACTTTCATTTCTATATGACCCATAAGATCTATATGTAGTAGCTCAAAATGTTCTGTTGGTTTAACAATGTGATAACATCTTGTGATACCTGACGACCATACTTTTCCGTACGAAACTACAAATCACGGTTTCACCTATATTCATTGTAAACATCTACAACACCAACTTTTCACAAGTTTTGATATACATGTCCTAAGTTTTTTTGATGCCATGTCCAAGTTTTTGATGCCATAAAACATCTTTCAATAGCTGTTACAAACATTGTTAGTTCCAACAAGATAACATTATCAATCGACTCTATCACAAATATAAGACACTATTTTCATTATTCATAACATAACAAGAATTTATCAAATTGACATGCAAATTGTCATCACACATAGTTGACTTATACTAATAAAATTAAAAGCAAACCTTCAAAACATAAGACAATAGGACAACTTAGAAAATCCTTCAACATTGAGAGTACCTTTCCCAACAATCTTTCCTTAGAACCACCATTATAAGGATATTTCCAACATCAAATTTTTCATAATTTGACAGAAATTCACTTTCTACCATGTGCCTTGAACAACCACTATCAAAATACCATAAAACTGTGCACATGACATTCGTAGATGTATACACAACATTATAAGTCAAATCTTGTTCACTAATCCATTCAGCCAAGATATCAGAAACTTCAACATGTGAACACCTTCATATCTTTCTTTTCAATTTTTTCATGGAATGGAATATGACCATGACCAAAACAATCAACAGTGACAAAGATATTTCTTTTCTTTTCTTGACGTGAACCTATTTCCACCGAGTTTCAACATTTGTCTTTATTACCGAGTTTCTAGCTTTAACAAATTTCACAGTTTAAAGTTTTGGAAGAGTTTCAAAATCAAGACTAGTAGTATACTTACCAATCATCAAAGCATCTTTAAAAACTTCGCCTTTTCGCATATTTTCTAAAAAACAAAGTTGAATTTTTTCAATTTTCCTTAAGTTTTGAAATTTCCCAAATCATTTCTTGTTAAGACAAATTTCAAGTTCGTTAAATGAGCTCCCAAGTCATAATTTTCCTTAGTCATAAACTAGAATCTGATTTTTAGATTCTATTTATCGTAAACAAATCTTTAAACGATCCATGATTCACTATTCATGTTCCCTTTATCATCAATTAAAACCATTAAAAACAGCTAATGCTTTTATCGTAATAATCTTCATCTAATGTTACTCGTATGGGTAACATCTATTTCAACATCAAAAATTAAATAGTCCAAATCATCATCTAAGGAATCATCATAGTTTATTCTAAAGATGAAAAACATGTTCTTCTTATTTTGCTTCTTCATGCTTCTTTCATTAGATTCATCACTTAAAGTAGCATTGAAGTTCAATTTCAGCTTACAAGCTTATTAGCACATTCATTTGCATAATGACCATTACATTGATGACATTTATATACCGGTGGTCAACTTTTGTTATAACTGCCATTATATCCATTCCATTACCAATTTGTCTTGCTGAATGTATTACCTTTCTTTTTCAAAGAAGTTTGTGAGAGTTGTTGCCTCAATCTTTTTTGGTTGAATGTTGCCTTTTGAACTTGTTATTCTTCTCTTCATAAGAAATAATGGCCTTTGTCATAAAAGTAATGTACCTTGGTCGAATATACATCAAAGAACATCGTCTCTAAATCACTCTTCAATCACACCCAAGACTTGCTTCAAGATTTGAAGATGTTTCACCTTTTGAACACCACCACTTTTTGCATCGCCTTTATCATCCTTCTCAGCTATTCATTTACACGCCAGATGCTTATTACCATTTTCGACTTAGTGTATTTCAGATCCTCGCTTCTTCAATCAGAGAATTTCGTATCAAATCGCTTTAGATATAAAAAAAGACGTTAGTAATCTATGAACTATCTCACATTGAGATGAGATTCCAAGAGATTGAGCCATTTTCAATTTCAGCTGAATCTGCTCATTGTAAGAAGAAATCGCTTTCATCTTTCCTTTCAGTTCTCAAACTTTGTCCCAAGATTCAAGTCCGACCTTAATCATCCTTCTTCTTCACAGCTCAAGAACCTATCCCAAGCTTTTTGCAGAAACACAAGTTGATATGATCTTGAACATAGCTTCATATATCAACTCGATGTGAATGTTGTATTCAAAGTTTAGAATCAGAGCTAAAGGAGCTTGTACTTTCATCATTAGTCCAATCCAACACGCTTGATCAGAATCTCTCCTTCTTCATTTCATTCTAGATTCTTAAGGTCCATCCCGAAGTAGTCTTCAAGACGCTCACATCAAGTGACTTGATGTACATCATCATCTTAGGGTTTTCCAATACGATAGTTTGTACCATCAATAATTGATGGTCTCAAACTTTGTGGAGTAAGGGATATTCCATTGCAATAGCAAAACAAATACACTGACACGTGATCTAACTTAAAAAATCAAGATTCGCTCTCGTGTAAATTGAAAGTGTGTGAAACGGGTAGTTTTCAAGAAAACAAACTTATGTTACAATAATGTTGTAACACCCAAAAATATTTAGTAAAAACAGTAGACAAAGAATACCGAAGACCTGTAAACAACACACGTAATTGTTTAATAAGACTTTGACAATCTATATCAATATAGACAGATACCCATTGCCCAAATCATCATTTATCAAAATATCGAAACAAAAGAGGTTCACATATTGAATCCTTCTTGGAAACAAGATCAAGACATGATTCAAAGGCTATGGCATCTCCACACGACCAAATGTGACTATTCTACGTGTATGAAACGATCTACACCCCAGACCAATATTCCACATAAAATAAATCACCAAGATTATAAAACCCTACAATTACTTGTTGTTGCAAATACTCCACAACAACGCATTTAATCACCTGATGCACCAAGATCAGTCAGTTGGATGCTTGGCTGTTGCTCGACTAAACAAAGACACGCACGATTTGGCAATTGTTAAGTAACATCACCGCCCTCATTTATGACTTCGTACGCTTTACTGTAGCCTCCTTTGAATGATCTAGAAACCTACCATCCACTATCCCAGTTTATCTTTGTAACCGCCACTAGTGGATATTCTTTGACCTTTTGAAAATAGTCTCGTGATCTGAAGTTCCTTCTACTCCATTCTTGGAAGCTTGTGGAACCCTTCTAGGAATCTCAAGGTATAAATTTGATCATCAACCCCGCACTAACAACATCAAAGACAACATCGAATACGTATGTTAAATGCTTAAGAGGATAAATATTTGATGTTATAAACCAATGTTGTAACATTGGTGGCAACATCAACATTTACCAAGTGATGAGCCGCATATGATCGAAAGTTGATTGAATTTAACTCGTATTTTGTGCTACTACTACTTTAACCTTTGCCTTGAGTTGATGAATTTCGCTTCCTCGATCCCGGAAGACTAAAGGCATGTAGTTTTAATTATCGCTTTTGAATTTTCCCAAGTAAGGGTTGCCCTTTTTTGTTTTGTAGTCTTTGTTCACAACAGGTCTCCCACCAGTTTGTTTATTTGTCAAGAAGACGGCACACGCAAAACCTTTTACCGGGCATATAATATGAGGAATATTTTCTCGAGTGCCCTCAATTAGGGTTTCAAATTAGGGGTTTTTGCCGCTGAAGGTAGGTGATGGTAACGCCTCAATTGTTTTACAATAACGCCATTTCATTTTTCTTCGGGAGTGTATTGTAGGCGTAGCAGGGAGAATTAGTAAAGTGTTGCGCGATACTTCAAGAATCATGTATATTATTCTCAGTTTTCACGATCACGGGGAGTGTTCTCGAACTGTATTATGGAGATTGGTCGTCCACTTACTCATGATCTATTCCACCAAGTTAATTTTTTTAAATTAAAAAAAATATTTTCCTAACAATTTAAAGAATTCATGTAATAATGTTCAAAGAAATAATTTAAAGCATTTATTAGAATATTCATACCAGATTAGATTATTATTTTTATATGTATATATATATATATATATATATTATATTAATTTATTATTACACAATGACGTGGTCATTATAAGACAAGTAAGACATAAGTTCATAATTACATACATATAATCGTATATAAAAAAGTACAAATATACGTAAATTATGTAAATTCATATATTTATTTTAAAAAGATAACGAGATCCATTCTACGACGGGCGCCATACTATGCATTAGAAAAGTACTTTCTGCCCAGGACAAAATGAGTCCATATTTATCCCGGATTTAACGCCAGAGTAGTAGGTATTCAAAATGTGATAGGGTAGACATTATTTACGTAGTCAGCAGATCCATATGATGATCAGTGGTCGCAGTATCCGCATTTCCAGAGGAATACCGAGGGTCCCTCGCCCTACCCATGAGCCCTCGGCCACCCTGCATATGATGTTGTCCCCACCACGGTTCAAAACATGTATTGATGGAGCTGCTCAAGCTAGAAGAACCTTCTTATCCAAATTCCAGAATACCACTGAGAAACACCTCAGAGCACATGTTACCATATGGTTGGCCATGCCGAGATACACGATAATACATGGAATTTCCAAGCCGTAAAGTATTAATTATTGTCCAACATGGCTTTATTTTCATCCATCGGTATCTCCGCACGGTGAGACATCCTCAAAGTGATGCCATTTTTCGCCATATGAGAGCTCCAATGTATGTTATTTCATAAACGGATCAGGTGCAATACATTTATGCATACGCGAACGGAGATGTAATTAATTCATATTCGCCCATATTCTACAACTTTTATAAGATATATATATATATATATATATATATATATATATATATATATATATGTATATATATTATCCTAACGATGTTTTGGCAGACGTGTTTTTTTTTTTTTTTTTTTTGCAGTTCTCTTTGTTCCGTTTTTTTTTAGGAGTAAGGTATTTATATACTTATATACCCTATTCATCTTAGCAAGCAAAACAAGGTAAGATATCATTTTATCGATATAGCAACCTTCATTATTACACCTACTTAGTAGGTTGTGTAATGAGGTTTTAATTTATTTATTTTAGTTATAGTCAGTGTATATATTTTACCAATGAAGTCATGCAAAAATAATTTCTTCGCATGCATAATATATATATATATATTCTCGACACCAATCAAGAACGACTGTATTTTATTATACTAATATTTATTTTTAAAGACTATTAATTCTGGACGTTATTTAAATAATGAACTCTGCCAGATGCTACAAGTGAAAAATAATTTATATTTGATACTTAATAAATCATTTTCATGAACAAAAAATAAATAGACTTATAAATAAAGAATAATAATATACTATGAATATTCCATACTCATGAGTATGGGGATTAAACTAATTCATTATAAATTACAAGCTATAAATTATTCTTCTGCTAAATAAAAATAGACATCAGAGAGAAATTTATTATAATTATTCTTTATTTCTTGAGAAAATGACTCTAAGGTACAAAAATAGTAGCAAGTAACTCTTGTAAAATAAGAAAACGAGAGTGACTTCTATACAAAATTTATACATTTATACCCTCAGACCACTCACAATTACATTGTCTATCCCCACATGGTCAATACATTTAATTACAAAGCTGCCCACCTTCTCATTTTAATTCCCTTTTTTATTTTGCAAAAGTTTCCATCCTTTTTATCAACACCTCAATCTCTTTCATCTCTCTCTACCCACTTCATTTCTTCGGCAAAACACTACCCACACCCTCTCCTAAAACACACTTCGCCATCATCAATGGCGCCATCAAGGCTACAGTCGACGCATTTGCGAGCTGGCGGTCGTGGCGTGGTGTTTCAGGGATGACAGATCACGAGGCTGATTTTGCCGGTGGTCAGATCATCAGCGCGACGTCGCCGCTGCCGAGTAATATACCGGCCGAATGTCAGCGGGCGCGTAGGCTTTGCACGACGGTGGCTTTTGCAAGTAAGACACGACAGATAGATTGGCACGACGCGGCAGTGATAGATGGTGATGATTGGGGTTTTGGACGACAACGCAGGTTGAGGCGGGAAGTAGAGTATGCAGCGGATTTACGAATAGGCGATGATTCGGTGAAGACGCTGTGGAATCAGCGGAGACGCGACTACGGTATGTGGTTTATGGATGTGATTGCATACCGAGGTGTTGTATCCGAGTATTTGTTTCTTGGCTTTGTTATTGGTTCGCTTTTTTATGCAGTAGATCCTGAGGTATTTCATGATGTTGCAGATTCTGGCTGTTGTCGGTGGACGTTATAGACGTATGAAACAAGCTACGCTCCAGAATAAATAAATTAATGCAACGAGTATATGATATTAGAGAAGACTTGCACAATCAGATTTTGTGGTATTTTATTTTTCAGATTTTAATTTCTAAATGTACGATTTTCGCATTTTTTTAATTTGTGTAATTTCCAGTATTTTTATTTTTTATTTTTAGGTTTCCACTATATTTGTAGATTTGTAAATTTAGGTTTTATATTATTGCATTCGTAATTTCTAATTTGATGCTTTATGATTTTTTTAAGCATTTTTTAATTTGTTTAATTTTCCAAATCGCCAAATATACCTCTTTTTAAAAAAATGCACCAACATTGATATAACATAACATTTTTTAAAAAAGCACTCCAAAATCGATAAAAATACAATTCTTAAAAAATATTGACTTAAAATACAATTTTTTTAAAATGCAATTCAAAATCAGTCAAATACACTAAAAATGCACTTCAAAATCGCCTAAAATACAATTCTTATTTTAAAATGCACTCAAAATTGAACAATAAAATACTATTTTATTAAAAACGGATCAAAATCGACTATATGCCAAGATAAATTGGGGTAGAATTTATTTCAAATTACATACTTAACAAGAAATGAGTTAATAAAATGACTTGAAATAAATAATGAAATTATATTAATATAATTTAATTAATTTAATAAATTATAATATTCGACATTTAAAAATTTAAAGTATAAAAAGTCAAATGCCATTGTATAAAAGTGTCGAAGCAAGAATGAACAAAGGGCAAATATAGACTTAACCATACTTTAGTATCTTAAAGTCACAATAAAGTTGCATTGCAACTTAGAGTCATCGGGAGTGACTTTCTACCTGTAGTCACTCTCCCTTTATTTCGCCATAAAGAATACGGATCATTCCTCTCGTCAACTCATAATCAAATTATTAAAAATTCAAGATCATTGTAGTGAAAGACACTCAATCAGTAACATCATACCGGTACGTTTAATTTACCAATGTAAATAATATTATAAAACTCGAGAACTTGTAAGGGCATTACAAGGTATCATTTTAACGAAATTTCTAAATACCAAACTTAACTACATCATTGGGTTTGAACTAATTGAATTTCATCGAATTGAAAGTCAAACTTACTGATGAAATTGTCGTATTTATACGACCACATGAAATCGCCGTTGGCCAAAGCTAACATGGTACTAAAATACATAGCAAATTTAGTATAAGCAATTATAACATCTGACAAAGTTGTGACTCCGCCAAGAGTCAAAGCGATTCCACACCTTAAAGCAGTATGCATCTTTGAAGATTTTCAGGCCTCAGAACTTTGTGATCATCGCAATTTTTCCTTTTAAATAACTTTATTTATAATAAATTTTTAATCATACTTCACTTTTATCATATATGTTCACTTTTCCATAAGATCATGTTAGTAGCTCATCAAGCTTTGTCACAAGTATTCGATGCCCATACAGAGTTTTATGCATTACTTTTTCAATGCATGTAATTTATATACACACATCAAGTATATATTTCTTAAATGAATATTATTAATACATGCATGTATTTATATTTACACACACACGTCATTCAATAATCATGCACATATCTTAGCATAATATTTATTAATGAATTAATATACAGACTGTGTGAATATTAAAAATCTATTAGCTTTATTATTATTATAGGACTGTACTAATTATTTTTGTTTTTTAAGGTATCATTATACATACACAAGTGATACTAATATAAAAGATTTGTTATTAAATTCAAGAAAGAAATATATATATAGTATATATATATATATATATATATATATTTATATGCTATAACAAATACGTTGATTATTCACAAAATAAAACAATTTTCGCTAATAAACACCGCAAAGACGTAACTATTATACACCGCATACCCTAATGGCCAGCTTTCCTAATTTTGGACGAGAAAAATGTCAAATGCATGACTTTAATCTTTTAATATAAGGTTAGAATTTAGTTTTGATGAAAAGTCTAAATTACCAGAATAGACAAGATAAACTCATACCGATTGACAAGCTAGATATCAATAGATGACCAATTGATAATTATTACAGAACAACTAATGAAATAGATAGGTCATATATTGACGGGGAACTTAATATGTATAAATGAAGAAAATCGGGATCGCACTGCATGATGATCAGTGAAGAAATTAGAGATAAACCAGATGACTAAGAATCGACGACCAACGGGATTCTACATCACGAACGTTGTTGAAGGTTAGATAATTTGCACCGTAAGACTTTCTATCAGTAGACCGATTAATGATCTGACCAAATATCAACCTAAGGTCAATCTTTTTTCGTGCACCCGATCATATACGTATTATCGCATAAAGAAGCATCGTCAACCTTAGTCAGTATACCAAACACCTATTGCTGTATTCATTAACCAATGAGATCAAGACATCGACGCATTTGAACCGAAAATGGATTAGCTCAACCAACGGCCAGAAGCGACAAACATACATAAAGCGCTACGTCATTCTCTAAAGCAGCATCGCCACATCACCCGCATCTTCTACCAACATAACAAATTCAAATTTTCCATCGCTATTCGATTGGTGTTCATAAATATGAGATTGCTCTTCATAAAGGAAGACGCCGAAATTAATAATGCTCAAGCCATGTTAAAATTCCGCATGCTAACACCAATCCGTCAGTACCTTGGCAAGGTTCATCCCTTTAGTTCTTACCATAAAATTCTTATCCTCAGCTCAAGTTAACACCAAAAATCAGATAGAATTCCAATAGAACAAACAACAAATCTACCCAAACTCAAAGTTAGGGTTAAGTTTGTTTTAAAAGATTTCTGTATCAGGTTTATGGGGCTTCCGATTTACGGATCATTATGAACTCAAACATCTATTGGGTTGTAATGTGCCGGATCAATACAATAAACTAAGTCTGGGCTGTTACGCAGCTCTTTGTAGATAGGAAGAGGACGTAATCAACTACTATAAAAATTGCGGTGTGCATTTACTTGAATTTATCTGCTTATGCCAATCAAAGACACAACTCCGAAGCTTAAATCAAGATACATATTCTCGAAGTTAGATTCTGGCCTGCATCAAGCAAATCGATCTTATTATCACACTTTAGTTATCTCGACATTGGAAAATGCATCGCAGACCGACCTTATAAACCGGTTATTCACACGGAAGAAATCTTGAGTTTCGCGACATCAAGCACCCGCTGATAGACACTTCAATCATCTGCCATCAAAGCGATCAAGAAGTTTGATACTAAACTGATTCACACGCGACTCGACATCGCAACTCCGCTATCACACCGATCTTGGTACAAAAAAATCAAAGTCTATCTACCTCCTGTACATCTCGCCGAACCCGTCGACCCATACAGATTGTGAGCAAAGGTTCTACTTTTAATTAATCGACTTTGGAGTATTGGCTCAACCCATCTTGAAAACCATTTTAACACTTCATCTATTTTATAATACTAAGACGGGATAATATCTGTATGTATCATGATTCACCAGTTTCTATTGACGAAAGTATGTAGATCAAGTCATATTTCTACGAGCAATCATCTCGAGTTATAAGCGTTAGTAATGATGTTTCCTGAACAAGGACCTATCATTATCTACTACAACAATCCAAATTACGAGGCGATCCATCAAATGAGCTGTGAATCGAAAGAGTCTCCGATGGATGTCGAGGAAATAAATTGTCCAATCGATATCGTATGTATTACTAATTTTTCATCATAAAACGGCGAACAAGATAACCAGAGAAGAGATCATACTTAAGACTGCTACAGATGTGGGATACTTACGAGATATGCGAGGGAAATGACCGTATAAAGGACAAGCAGACATAAAGCAAACCGTTGTTCGAGAAACTCAAGATGTCAGCCAACAAGACGATTAACCAAATAGACAGTTAGACTACTACGTTTATCAACAACTGTGAATTAGGACGAATGTCCCACAGCGATATCAACTACAAGATCTTGAGATTCGGGATTTAAAAAGGGATATGAAGGTTAATAGACCGCCAGCCCATGACATAAAGAAAGCATTTTAAGCTTAGCAATTTTGTTCTTAAATCAAAGCTCTGCGACCCAACTCGACGAGTATAAGAGAGACGATGAAATACCACGAGACTACACTCAAGAACAACCAAAGCAAAAGAAGATTCAAAGTAAAAGTGGCAAATTGCCTGCACCTTCGAGTTTATTGGAATATTGTTACTGTTTATCGACATATACTCAAAAAAGCTGGAAAGATCAAATATTCAATCGAAAGATAGAGATTCACAAAGACTATCAATAAAGCAGATAAGCAGGTTAAGATCGTCTTCGATGTATCACAGAAAGAAATAGATCTAATAACAAGAGACGTACCAAAGAGAAAAGAAAAGAGATGATCGTGGTCAAGATCACAAATCGTATGAGAAATTCAGATCAAAGGCAACTGGAAGCCACCTTGCTGCATCATACAGATATGAATCACCATGTAATAGGTTCAATAGAGAGAGGAGTCTGCTTAATCAGCAGAACTGTGTCACTACAAAGGCAGACCGCTCTCACCGACGCCAGAGAAAGAGAAGATAAGAGGAATATAAGAGAGCAGCCGATAGAAGCATGTAGCCGACATTCATCGAATAGACGACTTTATCTCGCCATTAGAAGATTTTGGTTACTTCATCTATAGAGACTTCGCTGATGAGCAATGTTGATGATTTCTCTAAACGACTTGATGATCTTATGTTCTCATCCGATGATGACATTCTGGCTCTATGTACAAAGAAGAAGACCAACCGAGGTATCTTCTAAACCATCTCTGCTGCTTCACACCAATCGCGGCCGAGCACACCCGGCCGAAGATTGACTCATAGCTTATTAAAGGAGCAATTGTTTGATGATCTTTCCACGCAGAGACACTTTATACTATAGTGGAAGTCGAAATCCACAAGCTAAGATAAAGAACATTCAAATTTTGTTAAAGAAAATGCTACAAGAAAGTCATTTAACCTAAATCACCGAGACTGTCTAAAAGACGTACTACGTAACTTGGTTCTCAAGGTCAGGCTTCTAATGATTAAATCTGTTATGAACAGTTTAGTTATTAAATAAACAAAAGAAGCTAATGATCTCAAAATCTCTTCAAGCTAAGTTTACAACTTCGATCGTATTTATAACCCAAAAGTTATCGAGGATATTTTCATAAGAAGAAAATAGAGGTTTTACAAAAATCATCTTAAGGTCGTTCAAGAACATAACAACATTTTGTATCGCCAACTAACAAGAAGGGACCTGCAGAACACTTTCATCTCAAAAGCCCTGGCCTGCTCATCAAAAACAGAATCAGACGAAACATCACATACACGGTACAAAATTAGACGATAAGTGAAAAGGATCACCACTGCAAGGCAAGCGTCTGAATGTAGCGGAACAGAATGGATCTTCATTCAATCAAGCATCACTGAGAATCTGCACAGAAGAATCTTATCGAGGAAATTTCAATTGACAAATAGACAGAATCGAAAAGCATAACCTCTCAAAGCGGGAAATCTGATCTCGAAACTTATTCAAGTTGCCGCCTAACAAGCAAGTTAAGGGTAAACCGCTAAGACCATTTACAAATGATATGAATCTTTAATGGTAGCAATACATTTGTTTACAATTAGGAACCGGTATAAGCGACCTGAGCTCCTCATCGATTAAACGAAGACAACATAATAAAAAATTCAAGTCTTCGATTCATCCAAGTTCACACTAATGATCATATCTGACGCTGTATATGAAGATATGTATATGGAGGAAGGATAAGCAGGAGACAAATCAAGCCTTTAACCATGGGTGCCGACGACTGATCCCAGCAGTATTTAACCCCAGATAATTCCCATCAGTACCAGCTCGATTCGACCGCAGATCATGTACTGCCAATAAAGGAGGTGGTACAAGCAACTATCTCGGCATATCGATAGTAGATGCTCAAAGCATATGACCGGAAAATGAAATGATCTTCTACCTCATACACATAAAAAGCATAGCCCACGCAGTACTCTTTTCTGGGTGATGATAATCTTGGTTTTACTAGATGATTCTAATCTTAGAGAATGGTGATGCATGTCATCGGAGTCTTGTATGTCGATATTTGAAGCACAACTCGTTATCGCTTCACAATTTATTAACGGATTTAAGGTTTCAGCCCTCATCGATCAATGCACTATCAGTTAATCTAACTACTTCAACAGATTTTGTTAATCGTTCACTAGTGCGGAACGATGCATACCCACTGGAATAATGGTCCAAGAATGCATGTTCCATTGTTTAGTATTCCAAAAGCAAAGAGCTGGCTTTCAGCACAAAAGAATTGAGTTTATCTTAACTTTAAAAACTCTAACAAGATAAAGAAGGACGTTTCGTCGAGGTCTCCTCGAATGCAGGTATTTCTTTGAAGGATCAACATGTGTCTCATGTTAGAAGGAAAACAAGTTAAAGCCTCTATTCAAGGATCTCAAGACAAGATTCAAATAGAGTATTGCAACCGCCTCCATATGGATGAGTCAGACTCAGCCATACTACTTTCGTCTCAGAGGACTTAAATACACTCGGTGATCGCGATGATTACTCCAAGTTTACTTGACAGATTCTTATATAAGAAGAACAGAGACAACAAATAAAGATAATTCGAGGCCGCTTCAAGAAATTATATAAAAATGAGAAGCGGTGTCAAGATTAGGAAAAATTAGATCCCATAGCGTACAAAATTTCAACTCCTTTATTACCGATTTCACTCAAGCTCAGCCCATAAATATGAAATATCACCGAAGAACTAAGGTTGAATGTAATGAGAAAGCAGAATGAGAAACAAAACACTCAAAGAAGCTATACTGCACTATAAAACAAATGAATATTAATCCAAATCAAGTCATGTAAGCCATCAACATCGTACGCTTACTGCATCAGATGTTTTCCGATTCGTGCTCACTTCAAAAACACTCCTACTTAATCGTGGAAGGAAGCGTAAAACCTCGTGTTTCTAACTTCCATAGTTTTTGCGCAAAATGTTTCATACACAACAATGGGAAGAGCTGCAAGAAAACTCATGAGGCCAAGTCAGATGAAAGGTATATTCTAAGATATTCTCAACCAAATAGTTGTGGTGTTCAACAAAGTAACCTACAAGGAAATAAACACCTTCATGGTCTTTGATGAGACATCAACAAGAGAAATCACTGCAACAAGGAGTACCAGATTAATTCCACTCGATGCAATGTAATGATCACCTAAGTATTATGAAAAGGATTAGATCACATAACAAACAGATAAGTTTTCAAAAATCTCTGTCTTATCAGATTCACCAAAATAAATGCACTCAAATGTACGCTCAACCGCCGGTGTGCTGGTACACTCGAGATAAAGAATAACCCAACTATGGTTCGTAACACCGATGTTCTCGCATGGCAGACATCAACATACGACATGATTCCAACATCAATCGAGACTTCATTCCATGCCGGGCGGATCATATTATCGCATCACTCCCCAACCACTAGTGACTACTACGATGAAAGATGATGACATCCAAACCGATATGGTTTCAGAAAAGCACAGACTTGGATATCCGACCATCCAACCGATTTCCGATAATCGGGCAATCAATCTTGAGTCCGCATTAGACATCGTGTCAGCGGAAGTTGCCACGTATTGTTGTTATCTGCCTTGAAGGAACCAATCACCGAGAAGAAGCTCTATGAAGATGCTAGCCGGATCCCCAGCCATGCAAGAAGCACTAGGAGCAATTTTGAGAGGAAAATCAAGTGTGAACCGTATAAACTAACTCATCAAGACGCGATGGTGCATCCAAATGGGTTTTCAAGAACAAAGAGAGACGAGACACTAATGTCATAATCCTAAATAAGGCAAGACTTCATATGGGTACTCACAATCGTAAGAAATTGATTATGACGCAGACCTTGCACCAAATAAGCTACCGGGAAGCTACCAAGTCGTCAGTATACGCTTCACTTTAGGTTTATATTTATCAGGTATCGATGGATGTAAAGAGTGCATTCTTAAATGAGGTACTAGCCGAGTAGTTTATGTCAACAACCTCCGTGTTTTTGAAAAAGACAAACTGTGTGTACCGCTTAAGAAAAGTTTTATGTATTCAAACAAGCTCCTCAAGCCCGTACGTATACACTATTCAGCCTGACAAATGCCGATTCACAAAAAGAATAGAGATAACCTATTCGTAATAGAAGATGGAGAAGAGCATTCGGTTCAGATCTATAGGACGACATCATCTTCTGATCACCCAACAAGAACCTATGAGATGCATTCAAGAACTGGATTTACGAAATTAAAACGTTTGATGGCGGGTCGATGAATTACTACGGTCTTCTTCAATCTCTAAGCAAAGTACATAAGGGTATTCATCTGCACAGAATTTATCGCTGCTTGAATTCGTAATAGTAAGGGAAGCCAAAATTTATGATGATCGATTCAGACGGATCCAGATGGAGAACGGCTCTAAAACTAATCGAAAGCATTACAGGTTTCTCACGATTTCTATTACACTCGATCGCTGCCACGATATAACTTTTTAAGAGGTATGTGCTGTGATTTTGTGCAACCAATGCAAAGCCACCCGAAGGTACTTATGGGATTTCTATTCAAGAGGATAGTAAACTCAAGGTTTATTCTACCCATCGCATTTACAATCTTAATTTTAGCGGGTATTTTGACTTCGACATGAGGTTGCAAATGTATGTAAAATCAACTCGTGTGCGCTGGGCCTAGGAAGCAAATCGATCTTCGGTTTTCAAAGAATCAGACATCTCGTCAGCTACATCTACCACTAAAGTGTAATATATGGTTTATGAAATATTGCTCCTACCGTCATGAGGTCAACAACCGAGGATTACAATATCAGAAATATATTTAACGACTTATATTACGTGATGTTAATATGTTATTGCAATCACTGTAACCCGGTTTATATACAAGATGCAAAGATGGGATGTTTATTATCATCATAAGAGATGTTGAAAAGAAGATTTAATGGAAAGATGACATCGATAAAGAGAAAATGACATTCAACTATACTAATTAAACCGTATTTGAGAACTACGTAATGAGCTGGTGACTCTCGACCTCGAGAAAGTGCATCAGAATGTTTAAGGATCAGTCTCCGTAACTGGTTAAGAGACTAACCA